>CM033457.1:5125214-5176848 GCA_019425755.1 Amaranthus cruentus | reverse complement strand
ATATATGTATATAAATGTAGTGAGAGAAGTTAGAGAGAGGGGCTCTCCTAGGGCTTTAGGTTTTCCTCCCCCTTGGAGGGCCTTACAGGTCGGCGGCTGGTGGTGGTTGGGTGGTCTTGGTGGTGCGTTTATCGGTCTATATCCGTCTAGACGTTTTTTGGGTCTTTTCTTCTGTTTCTTCGTGTTTTTGGGGTCTTTTTCCATGTTCTGCTTTTCCTATTACTTACCGTTTTATTTCGTATCTTTATCTTGTTTTTATCTGGTTTTGTTTTCTTCCTTTTGGCCGTTTGGGTTGGTGTCCGTTCTTGCTATGGTGGGGTTTTCTGGAGAGCCTTCCAAATCTGGTCTTTTGGGCGAGACCCAAAATCTGGTGTTTGTAATGGTGGTTTTTTTAGCCTCGTCTTACATACTCGAAGGTATGGGTTTTTTGCCACGTATAGACGTTTCTTTTTCGTGAGGTTATGGTGTTTTGGGAGCTGAGGTGCTTGGCTTCTGTTCATGTTTGGTGTTTTTTCTGGGTCTTCGTTTTTTGACGTTTCATCTTCGAGTGCCTTCTGGTATTGGGAGCAGGGCTGGAATGTGAGGGGTTCGTTCTTCGAGGATTGTCTGGAGTGCTTCTGGTTCTTTTTTCTGGTCCACTTGCTGGTCCATTTTCTGGTGTTTTGGGACCTGGGGCATTGGCTCTCGTTCTTGGTTTCTGCTCCATTTTTCTGTAAATTCGTCGGCAGGTTATGGTGGCGGTCTGGGTGTTGGGTTAGTAAACCGACAACTCGTTTTTGCTGGTGTGTCTTTGGTGGGTGGAGGAGTGTTCAACGGCGGGACTGTTTTGGTGTTTAGACGGCGGGTAATGGGGTTGACCTGTGCACTCGTATGATTTCTGTTTTGCTGGGGTCTTTGGTGCTCTGTGTGTTTGACATTTCATCTTCGCTGGGGATTTTTGAAGGCAGTTTCTGAGGTTTTGTGTGCTTGTCGCCTGGTGGTTTACGTGGAGTTTTTTTCCAGGTGTTCTGATTTTGGTATTCGAGGGTCATGTAATATTGGAAGTGGGCTAAGTGTAGAACTTCCTCGTTTGAGATGGTGGTGGTTGGGTATGGCGGGGTCTCTTTTAATGGTGAATGTTGAGATAATGGCTGGTTTTTATTTTGTCGGTGGAGCTGGTCCTTTGAAGATGGTGACGTTTCGTTTTTAATGTCTGGTGAAGCTTAGGCGGGGGTCGGTTGGACGATTCACCTTCTCGGCGGTTCTCTTTTCGTTGGTGTCTTCTGGAATATCATGAACATGAGATTGATTGTCGGCAGGAATTCCGAGGTGGTCTGTGTTGCTTTTTTCGAAACATTTATATTATTGGTGGGCTGTGTGCTTTTTACTAGTGTTTTGTTTTATTTTTGTCGGGTGGGAGCGATGTGAATGGAAAGCTCTATGACGGTTTCAATGGTGCTTTGTGATCCTTTTGGTGCTTTTGAAAATTGCAATGGTGTTTTTGGTGTGTTTTGTTTTTACTGGCTTATTTTGTAGGTGGGGCTTTTTCGAAAGTGTTTTGGGGCGCTTACTGATGGTGGTTCGAAGATGATAAGGTGGGCGTCGGCTCGCGTACAGACAGTTTCGGGTGGATTTTGGGTTTTTATTTTCTGATGGTGGTGTACAGTCTCTGTGATGTTGATGTTTTGGCGTTTGAAGGTGAACCTTGGGCTTCTGTGGTGTTTCTTGATTTTGGATAGAGTGTTGTTTCGCGCCACTTGTTCTCGCCTGGTTTCGGCATCGAAAATGGTGTTTGGCTTGGGTCATTATTTAAACGTTCTTTTGTCTGGTGTTATGGTTTTTTTTGCTTGGGGTACTTAATAATGGGGATCGATCCTTGGTGTTACCTCGAAGAATTGGAGGGGTTGGTTTTCTTGGGTGGATGATGATACTTCTGGGTTTGGTATAATCATGGTGGGGTCTTTTCGAAAGTAGGAGTTTGCTCTCATCAAATTATCAATCACATGAACTAATTGTGGAGCACCATGAAGGAGTCCAATCATACTGTACACGCTGTGTGACAAGTTGATCATGCTCATTAGAAAAATAAAGCTCCTCAAGAAAACCATCGGCTAAAGTCATATCCACTAATACTCTAGCATACAACATTTTAGATTTCGTCAGAGTAGCATTGTCAATCTTCAACACATTATTACCCAAATAGCCAACAATATGCTTTAACAAACTTTCATTCCAATACATATATCCAAATTATGTAACTTAACCCATACCGGAATAGAGGTTAAGCTAGCCTTCTCATACAAAATATTGGGATACCACAGCTTGACGATGAAGGGCTTTTTATCAAAAAGAATACCATTAATGTTACACGCCTCATCCTAATGCTCTTTCGAAGCAAATCGAACAAGAAGAACTCCTCTATTCACCATACCAACCTTATCAATGTTAAGATCCTTCCATATCCGACGCCCAAAACCATCGATGACATGAAGGGGAGGGTTAGCACTAGACACATAACACACAACAATTAGTTCCCAAAATTTAATCTCAGGCTCAATATCTACCTTAGATATTTTAGCAATTCGTCTAACAGTTGGGGAGCAAGCAGGAGGCGGCAATGGAACAGTTCTATTATATATCACAGGGACAACAGAAGGTGAAGTATCATTTGAAATAGGAGGGTTACCTGGTTTTGAAGACGAGCCCTTCAAGACAGAAACCCAGCTAAGCCCTACTGAGCCTGGAGCTAGAGAGAGAGTCGGGTTCGAACTATGCGTTGGCACATCCTCACGAGCACGAGAAGATTTCACACTACTATCATTTTTTTCCGGGGAAGAAGATGACTCCTTATCTAAATCACTTACCAAAGCTCTCTGGGGAAGCTCCTTAACCTTAGGAGGCCGACCTCTCCTGCCCATGGTCGGATTGAAATAAGTATCATTTTTTTCTTTATTTTATCTTTAATTTAAATGTCTTTTTTCTCTTATAATACCAATACAATCATTATTTCACACTACTATATAATTAAAATAATACCCATGTATTACAAAGCTTTTAGTTTTCTTAATTTGTGTGAAAAATCCATAGTGAACAATCTTTTAAGAATGGAAGGAGTATAATCTTTCTTGTAATATTATTATTATTGATCATGAGATGCATTATCTCTTTAATTTTCATTCACATATTTGTACTACATTAAATTATCTTTTAACTATTTTTACAAACTTTTTCTTTATATTTGTCCCGGACCATTTTAAATTTAAAGCTAATTAGATGAACAAAGTCTTTTTTTTCTTTTTTTTTTTTATAATATTTACATCTTTTTTCTATAATGATTAATAAAAAAATATATCTCCATGACATGTGGAATTCAAGCATTCAATGAGATCATTATTTTATAATGAAAAGATATTATGTGAAAAAACATTAGAAATTTGCTACTTATTTTATTAAATATTGAATTTGTGATGATTTCAAAGTCTTAGATCATTATGCAGCTGAGTTTATTTAGTGTCATCGGCTTACTTTTATTTAAAGATTGTGATGTTATTATAATAATAATTATTTTTATTCTCAACGAAAAAATTTAAGATATTTTCTGTAAATTTTATGAGTTTATTAACTGACAAATTTTTTTTATTTAATTACTAAATGATTTATAGAAATAAAATAATTATTTTGTGTCATTTAAAATTGGCAAATCTTTTTTATAGATTACAATTACATTGCTTCAATAAAAAATAAATAATTAATTAAGAGTAATATAGACATATTTACCAACTTGTATCACAAACTAAGAAAAGTGTAGTTTCATATTTGCTATATTAAGAAATGAATTAAAAAAGTCAATCTTTTTCTTCCACATTAGCAAATGGGTGGGGAATTTTTTGCCTATAGTCTGACACGTTGTTTCTTCTTCAGTAGTTTTTAGAGATTTAAAAAAAAAAACTTGAATCACGGTAAAGCTATGTATGATGTTGAACACCCTCTATCGGTTCCTAAGCGATCAAGTGCTATAAAAATAGATAACCCCAAAGTTCAGAAATTTTTCAATATTAATCGAAATTAGAATGTTTTAAATTAAATTACACAAAAGTAACCCTCATGTGAAAAGACTATTTGACTTCCCTAAATTTTTAACAAGTCAATCCATAATCTCCTTCCTTTTGAACAAACTATACTTGCTCATGATGCTTTACATTAGTTCAACAAAATTGTGGTGTGCAAATGTACAAACAATATCATTTGATTTGACAAACAAATACAACCCTATTCACATCTCATCAAACCCCCTAAAATATAATGTGAGATCCACCATTCATTACACTACATCTCTTAGAACTCACCAAAACCATTGATAAGCTTGTCATCTACTCATCCTAATCTATAATTAAGTACATAACAGTTTCTTTACCAATCTTAATCATAATCTTAATTCTAATAAGATGTTTTTCTTTCCATTATTTTTAACTAACTAATAGTTGATCGCAAATTGGCAATGTGACAACACCCACTTGGCATCCCACTTGTTGGCCCCCCTCAACCTCATTTCCCATTTGCCCAACTACACCTTCTTTCTTCCTTCTCTTGTGGGACCCACTATCCGATGACGAATTTGATGACGACGACAATGATAACGTGGATCTCTTATGTTTTGATCTCTTTGATGTAATCCGAACTGGATCCGGTTCATCCGAGTTCACTCGAAGCGGGAAGTTTAGCAATGCTTTCGACCCACGCATTCTAAACGCGGCCCTGTCATAAGCCAAGGCCGCGTCCTCAGCCGTCTCAAATGTACCGAGCCAAACCCGGGCTCCATTCTTTGATGGGTCCCTAATTTCAGCTGCAAACTTTCCCCATGGACGTCTTCGGACCCCACGGTAATGTTTTCCCCTCGACGGAGCAGCTGTAGCTTTCGCCACCGAAACAGGGTTTTCAATTGGCTCTGGTTTAATCCTTACCGGATTATTCACTGGCTCCGGTTTAATCATTATGGTAAACCGAGAATCCGACCCGGTTTCTGAATCGGGTTCCGGCGACCACCCAGTATGTACAGCGTCCTGGAGAACTCCATAAAGAAACATATCTTCAGAATCATCTTCTTTTAATGGCAATTCACCCCAGTTATTAGTCAAGCAAGGGTATAATCTACCAAAGCTAGAATTCCTACTATAAACCGGGCCTGACCCAGAAATTATCGCCGGAGCTCTAATGCTTCTCGGGTCCCAATCTTCAAGTAATTGTAGCCTAATTGACTCAAGAACTGCTAAATCACTTTCTATATTACTCATCTTTTTATGAATTAGGACTAAAGAATTTTTCTTAAAAATAAAAAATTTAATGTGGGTATTTAAGCTTTTAATTCAAAACTTCCAATCTTGAACAGGGTATTTCAGAAAATTGCACAAAATATTTTTCTAAGATGATTTTTGAGAATGTTCAAATTTGGTAATCTTTAATGAAGGAATATATATAGTGAAAATTGAAAAATGGTGCATGAGCCTAAAAAAACAACTTGGCAGTTGATGGGTCCATGAGACCAAAAAAGAATGACAAAGATTTTTCAAATTCTTTGGTTTTTATTTATTTTATTTGTATACATTTTGTTTGTTTTTGCTAGATTCCATTTTCTTAATTCACATTATCAGCTTCTATGAAAGTTCATGCTATAACAAGTGGAAAATGTTTAATGTCATTAAATAATAATGCACGTGTTTGGAAAAATAAATGAGGAATGGAATGACGTCATTTTGATTTTAGCTATTGACGAAAAGAATTTTTGGTTGAATACTGATTTGTCACATAATGTGAACCTACTCCTTACCTTCGTTGTTATAATACTCCATTCAATTATTTTTAATTGTCCCATTTAGTTGAACATAGATATTAAGAGTGAAATGGAGTCTATTAAAAAGATAGATAGTTGAGATATTTTAATTGATTAAATTAATTGTAAATATCGTAGTTGGGGTATTGTAAGTAGTAAAAGTAGATGTATTTTGGTTATAATTACTTGTTTGAAAAATGGGGTATTTGGGTAAAAAAATATCACTGAAAAAAAAAACCCAATTAATATAAATTTGCCAAATAAATAAATAAGACAATTAAAAAGAATTGAAGAGTGTATTATGTATTAGGCACTAGGAAATAAGATTATTCTTTCCGCAATAACCATATTTTTTGTTCTTTTCATACCTTTAAATAAGAAATATAATAATCAATCGCATTAATTTAAATTACGTTATGAAGTGTTTGAGAACAAGTATTTCATTTTAAATTATGGATTTCAATTATGAAATCGTAGTTGAAGACTTTGAGAATGACAAGGTATGGGTTTTCATTTTCAAATTCTCAACTTGAACTACTTTAAAAATAGTGGAGGAATTTAATTCAAATCCAAATTTGAAAATTTTTGATTTGTCAAACAATGATTTGAGTCAATTCCAAATTTTCAAATAAAATCATTATTTCCAAACATGGCATTACTTAATTTGAATTAGATTATGGTGGTTTGATGTTGCATGTTTGCTCATATTTTCAAATGTTTTCCTCAAGCCGAAGTCATGATTAACTTTTTTTTATACAACGGCAAACTTAAATTTGTACAGAAATAAGTCTAACAAATCAAACATACACAAAATATATTGTAGGAACGTAGTAAAGTTGTACAAACCATTTGCTCTTTAATTCAAAATAAAAATAGAAAAGTATAAATATAATTATATTAAATGTATAATTAACTTTTTTATCTTTTGTTGTGATTTTTTTGTCGTGAATTAAATTTTCACAACCACCTGAGCGCATTATGCAAAATATGAGACAATGTACGTAACGTATACAATTGTTAGAGTAAAATGAGATAGGAGTATAAGTATAATGTAAAATTTATTTCTTAAAATTTTAATTTCTTAATTTATAAAAAATATATTAGAAAATTTGATAAAACCGTGCATCGCGCGGGGATTATCTAGTATTTGTATAAGTAGGAACCTATGTATTCATTTGCATTTAATAGAAAGTGAGTATTCAAACTAAGACACTAACAAACCTTTACCTTATTTCCGCTTTAATCTTTTCATGGTGTCAGAGTCATAACGTTTCTGTTTCGGATATGAAACGAGGAAAGTGTGTAAGGCACGTGAGGTACCTGGAGTGAAAGTTGTACGGTGGTCAAACGTCGGTCAAGCCGTGAAGCGACGCCTCCTGAAAGTGGTTTGCTTGTCCTACACAACAAAAAGTTAGCCTTGCCCGGGGGTTTTCCCGAAAACCCTCTCCGACGCTCAAGTCAGATAACGGAATAAGGGAAAAGTAAGTGAATAATGACTAGAAAAGAGTAGATAAGGGTGTTTAGTGTGGTGGTTACCGACCAACGGAAGTGGTAAAGCAGGAGGTAACTATCTAGATGAATTTTGGCAGAGTTTCGGTATAGTAATGAAGGCTTAGGGGTGGTTATCGTAACAATTCCCCTTTTATATACTCCCTGCAACGGTTACTCAGGATTTGAGTAGTAGTGGGAGGTTGGAGATGCCTATTTTAGGAAATAGGTGGTTGTTGTAAAGGATCGATAACTACCTGTGAGTTACTTGGCGGTTATCTCTGCTGGAACCGGAAGTGAAAAGGTCTGACCTTGACTATAAATCGGTCAACAGATGAGGTCAAGAGCTGACTTTGACTTCTTAGTTTGACTAGACTCGTCCAGCTAAACATTACCCTAACAGTTTCGATCTAGAATTAACCTACTTTTCTTCTCATCACTTACAAGTAATCACCTGTAATGGCCGAAAAAAGCAACATTTCCACAAACCAATAATTCATTTCCATGGAACAAATGGAACTAGTGCTCTAAATGTTTTAGAAAATCAAAAAGTAAGAAACCAGACAGAAAATACTAATCCACAAACGTACAAGTCACCGAGATACTCAACTTCCATAATCACACAAATTGGTGCAAATTGATGCACATTGCTATTGCAAATTAATAATGTGAAAAATGAAAACTACAAATACAAGATGATCTTTGTAGCGTCCCCTTTGTGTATGGCAACATAATCTTTCTTGTATGTATCACGAACTAAACGAAGAACACCGTAGAGAAGATTGTTTGCGACAAAGGCATCACTAGAACTCTTGATATACATTGAAGGAGTCTACAAGCTTTCCTTTTGTGATATTTCCCCCACAAAGGTACTTGGGTTATGAGACCGGAAATGCACAAAGAGATACAATCAATCACATCAACCGATTTGTACGAATCGATTGAACTAAACGACTATATGTTTTTGTAGAGAATGAAATCAGAAAACTATAAAGAAGTTAATTAGTCTTCTTTAAGTTTCAAGAGAAAAAAAAAGAGAAAGATGATATAATTTTTATTCTAGGAAGAAGTGATTTGATATTCATGCACTCAGTCTTATTTATAGAGTTGAAGTGTCACATGGATCCATCCAAACAACATTTGGTGGTTACCAGACATTAATGATGTAAAATATTCATTCATAACAACACTTTACTCCATGAAACTTAGCTTAGTTTCATGAACAGACACGCTGTTTCAATGTACTCGAAATTTCAAAAGTGCTCGAACGAGCAAACACCAAAAATACCAAATAGAAGGTTCTGAAGTATACAAATCCACCAAGCAGCAACAGCTCGAACGAGCATGGGAGTGCTCGAACAAACACCATGTTGCTCGAACGAGCAGGCCATCCGAGCATGGTGTTTTTGGTTCGTTGTTACGTTCTTGCTTAGTCTATGCATATGTACATGGTCCTAAGCCTTGGATAATTTCTTATATGCTCTAAATCTCAACAATTTCTATTGGTGGTCTGGACGACTTAATCACGTCATAGCCAATCCCTTGCCACCCACAGACGCCGAGTACTAACAATGGGGTTAAAAGGGTTTCATAGTCCTATCATGCATAATAGAGAATATTGAAGGAGATTTAGTTAGTTAGTTTTTAAATTAGACAATAACAAGGGAGTTTGGGAAGGGAATCAAAACCGTTCTACTGCCCTTCTAAGCAGTAGAAGGGATGAACTTCAAATTTTTGATTTGAATACAGAAGCTGCAACAATGAAACAAGGTAGATACACCATTAAAATGTATTTCAGCAAATTGATCACAATATGAAATGAGATAGATTGGAGAATGTCGAACCTTATGAAATGTGCTGAAGATATTACTGTATTCAACTCATTTATACAAAAACAACATTTTTAATTTGATCGAGTACCCGAAGTGGTGGGAGGAGCTCAAGCAGCAAAAAGCCGCCACCAAGCCCACGGTTTCTCGCACTTGTGGCAAGGCTGACCTCATCACTGCTATTTGCGACGATCCAAACCCATAGCAAGAGCAAATCCCCGATAGTAAGGGACCATTATCAGGAAACAGATTACGCAACAATGGTAAGGCAAATTTTGTTTCCATATCTAGATCAAGAAAGAATGGTGATGAAAGAAGACAAGCCATAATCGAAAATGGGGAAGCAAAATTGGTACAATCGAACTTAACGCTTTTGGAAAATCAAACGATGGGAAAACAAAAAAAAGAAAGAAAAAATGGGGAATGGGGAAATAAAAAGCTATAGTCTTAAATAGGGAAGGGGAATCGATGGAAAGAGAAAAAGAAGAATCAACATATGGGAAAGGGAAATCACAAGCAAAAATGGGGACGGGGAATCATTTTAGAGAGAAAAAGGGAGACACATGGGAAAGGGAAATCAAAAGAGATAGAGAGACAGAAAATAGGAAATCAGCTTTTGGGATTTGTCTTTTGCTCAAAATAGATGTTTTTATAGGGAAAAGGAAGTTGAAAAGTTTACCCACCTAAACACACCCAACCTACCTGGATAAAAAATACCTACCTCAACCTGCAAACCGACTAGCTCTAGCCTTCCAGATCCGCGTGTGTCCCTGTTCCCACACCTGGCCCATGTGCCTTTTCCAGCCTCATAACCATTTGTCTTCAATCTCTAAAAGAGATAATTCATCCATGGGCCTATTTTGTCAACCACATTCTTCACCTTGGATTTTTAACTGTGAGTGTAACAAGTGCAGCTGTCCTAGTATATAATTCACACTAATAAATTATGTTTACAATAAATAATGTGAAAGTCTTAAATTCCAAACTGTTAAAATCCATTGAAATTTAAAATCGGTTATAAACATAAGTTTAGAATATTACAATTTAGAGAATAACACATATTTTTTTCGAAAAATAATAAAAGCATAAATACACCATGATGATCACAGTTACCAAAAAGTAAAATAAAATGCGGCTAAATCCTTGATAAAGAAAATAAATGTTGCATCCTGCAAAATATTGTCATCCATGATACGGATGACACCCGTTTGAATCGGTGATGTGCAAATTTATTTAATCGCAAGCGCACGACGTACGTGTAGCTGCGAGTCGATTACAAGGAAGCTTGGGACAATGGACTTTACGATTTTAATTGACTAAATTGCTAGGGGGATAAAAATATTGATTGGTTTTGAATTAACAACTACGAATGCGATAATTAAAATGACGTTGAACTATATGATGATGAAATCTAGGGTGTCGGGAATCCCTAAAGTCTTGCATGATCCAATTCTCATTAGTGTCTATGAAATGTCGGATTATTTATGTGATTAAATATGATCTTGTTAATCTCAAACTCTCGCTCTGTTGATTAACTATTAGATTTAGACCCTACTAATTCAATTCTCACACGTTAGTTTTATTGAACGTATTAATAAGAATTTAACTAAAATTTACCCTAAAGCAAAGTCGATCCCAATCTCACAAGCTAGTTTTGTTGAATAGTCCGACAAAGCATATTTAATTTAGGGTTAATTGGCACAATTTAAACACTTTAATCCATAGTTTCACACACACATCCAAGAATCAATTCATGCTCAACTAATAGGTTTAAACACTAACCCTAGAAAATGGATCTACTCACTAATCATGATGAATACAATGAATACTACTTCAAAATTAATGCTAGACATGAATGATAATAAATTAAAAGATAAACTAGGATGAGCAATAATGAAATACTTAATAACAATAACAATGAATACTAAAACAATAATGGAGAAGAAACTACACTTTATATTAGAGAAAGATTAATTAAAAAAACTAAGATTCAATGTTCACCAAAGAAAGCTTAAACTAATACAATGAAGGAAAATGTTCCTACAATGAATTAAAAACTAAGAATTAAAGACCAAAGGAAACTTACAAACTCAAACTTGAAGAAAGATTGAATGCAAAAGACTAGATTGAAGTTCTTGCAACTAAATTAATGCTAAAAAGTAATTAAAGACTAGATTAATGGAAGACTAAGAAAAACTAAGTAAAAAGTATGAAGGAGGAAGAAGAGAACCCTAATCAGGATTAAGGGCTCTGTTTATACTAATGAGGGTAATTAACCCTAGGCCCAAAGAAAGCCCGGAGAAAAACAAGCTAAAATGCTCAAATAAGATTGCGTCGAGTCGGCTGCAGCTGGGAGGACATATATCGCCGAGTCGGCTAGAGTTTCTAGAGAATGCACAATTTTGTCAGCTCATTTTGCCGAGTCGGCGACACCATTTTTGACTCAACCGCCGAGTCGGCGAAAGCTGCTGGAAAATCTGCCACTTCTTTTCTTTCACAGCTGAGTCGTCAAGGCTATTGGTGCCACCTTAGCCGACTCGACTCTTAGCTTTTGGACTGTCTGCATGCTAAAACTTGCTCTTTTGATCATGACTTGGCTCAATTGATGGGTTGATTTGATCTTTGAGCTCTGTATACCAGATTAACACTAAAACCCACAAAAACAACTCAAGATTGCAGAATTCACCCATTTTCCTATATTTTGACCATAGAACACTGAAATTGAGTGAAACCATACGAAATGACCCTAAATCGCCTCTAAACACCGTAATGGAGCATAAAATATGTAAGCGGTTAGTGCAAATAATTGCACTTATCAAACCACTCCATGTTTAACCTTTGCTAGTCCTCGAGCAAATCAAGGTTGAAAAGAATAAAAACAAGGTTAAAACACGGTCTCCAAATCCAAGTATAAATGAGATAGATTGTTATAATGCAAGTTCTCTCTTTTTCTCTCATTTTTCCTAGGAACTCATTTCGGGTTTTCGTCCTAGCCACTCTTTCATTTTTTCAAATCTCACATAGCGCACCCACTCATGCCGCTCTTTTGCCTAGGTCGCCATTTCGGGTTTTCAACCTAGCGAGCTTATTTCTTTTGAAGCATGTTTCCCTTTTTCCAAAGAATGAAATGTACAAACTTAGCAAACACAAAAGAAAAAAAATGACACAATATGAATATGGAGCTAAGAATGTACACAAATGAAGCATAAAGAGAATATGGGTAGCAATAGGGTCTTCAGTAACCCTGGATAAAAACAGATCAAAGCACAGAAGATAGAATGCACAGCTAACTAACATACTCCAATGATGAACTGGGATAGCACCATCAGTCTCATAATTACCTTTTTAAACATGAACATCGGCTCTACTTATAGCTCCCCAAAAGAAAGAGGCTTCCTATCTTAATTTCCTTAACTCTCAAAAAAATGTTCTCACTTAAGCCCATAAAAATTCAAAACCCCTTGTCGACCTCATAACCAACTTAAAATAGATATCCACACAACATCAACACAACCACAACAAGATGAAACCAAATAAAACACCCAAACTCCAAACAGTATAGCTCATACAATGGAGCTCTTGGATCTCGCAATCCAAGAACTAATTTGGAAAGAAGAGGATAGGGGCTTATGTTGGTTAAAAATTTGTAGCTCAAATAACATGCAATGGTTAGTATAAGATGATATGCGAGAATCTCAGTGAGGATGGCTAGGTAGGTTAAGGTGGGACAATTTAGTGGAGCTAAAAATAGATAGAAGACAAAGATAGGGAAAGAAGTATACGTGCGAACGCCTTGGCAAAGAATGTAGATGAAGATCAATTGAAGCACACTCACTTCCTTTTGCCTAGACCTCCTTCACAGGTTATGGCTAGCACTCTCATCAAATTTTTTTTTTTGAACAGAAAATAAAAGACAATAATAAAAACTAATCTATGAAAGCGATACAAACTACAGCTAACAGGTGTAGACTCCACTCCATGTTTATCAAAAGCATAGTCCCCAATGCTTAACTGTGAAGCAAGGGAACAAACCATGAAAAATAAAAATACATGGATGTGAGGAGTCTAAAAGATAAGTGGCCCTCAGTGACCACAACGGCGAAAGAAGGAGAATGAACTCCTCCTAGATCGCCTAGCCTCGATCTCAACGGCTTGATCTCCCTCTCTCTGAGCCTCTATCTCGGCGATGTTGGCTCTAGGATCGACATATGGCTGCCCAGAATAGTAGTTCATTTGGGCCTCTTGGGAAATCCACATTAACTGGAGACGTGTATCAAGATTGTACATGTCTCCGTCGTATGTATCTTGGAAGGTCGGCAGATTCCCGTCTAAACGGTCTAGTCGACCCTCCATCTCCCCATACATGTTCTCCAAGTTGGAGAATTTCTCAACATCGGGACTTGCGTCCCTATGCACTTGTTCTTCAGATGGAACATACTCCTCCTCTTCCTCCTCATCCTCATCGCCACCCTCGTCAAAATCAATGTGAACACCAGCAGCCACTGGGGCTTGCTCGACAGGGTGGCGTGTGGAATAAGTAATGGTCCGATTACACAGTGTTTCCGCTGTGTCATCATTCCTAACATCGAAAACGGTCTCAGGAATGGCAGGAAGACTCACTAGACGCTCATTAGGTATAACTAGAGAGCATGCGTAGGGTGTACGATATGAGATGAATCGCACCCTACCCAGCGTGGGCCTGTCTTAAAAGATGGTGGTGTTGTGGACCAAAGCAGGGACATTGTCGGGTATTTCAATACCCAAAAACATAACTAGGAGCGTCACCATTCCGCCCATACCAATCTTGCCTCTATCGGCGTTGCGCACAGCGAGGCAACGCTCCACAAAAATATCCACCCAATCGGGTGTGCCTTGGTCGTACACGAGGAACGACCGCATCGCGGCAAGCTCGGGCTTGGTAACCCCACCGGGCTCTCCGTGACAAAAAATTGTCATGGAGAGGAAGCGAAATATGTATCACATTGCTGGGTGGTACACGTGGGAAATTTTGTTTCCCGAACCGCGGTACACTCGATTACCGGTGATAGCCAACCAAAAGCTCATAATATCTGCCTCAGATGGGACGACATACTCGTTATCCCTAAGAACCCAGTTAAACGCCCCGGCAACATCCAGGTATGACATAGAATAGACCATATTCAGGGCGTTAAATGTGATGTAACGACCCTCAGAAGACTCGTGACGAGTCAGGGTCACAAGAAACTCGAACGTTAGACGTGGGACACATCTGCGGCGACATCCATGAAGCCACAGAGTCCCCTCCACTCTAGCAGTGTATGAATGCCATTATATAAACAAGTGTTGTGCAATGCATTCAAATCTACAAATTTGGTGGGGAGTAGAGTGCGCCCCCTCAGCTTCCCAAAAAGCTTGGTCTGCGAGGAGTTAATCTACACCCCATATTGGCGGAAGACATCGAGCGTGGGGCTCTTTGAGGTTGGTCTGGGGGTGGTGGTGAAGGTGTTCGTCCCTCCCTTTGAGAGGAGGAAGACTTACCCGTCCTGGTTCTCTTGGATCTAAAAAGATTCTTCATTATGGTCTCTAGAAATAAACAGCTAAAACCACAGATCCTCAAGAATTGCACACAACAAGGAAACAAACAATGCCACAAACAATAATCCGACTACCATAGATAAGATCCAAGAGCTACAAACCTAAAGGTCTTCTATCAACAATTGTTCAACCTTAGAATGCACAAATCACAAATGAAAAGCAAAAGATAGAAATGTATACCTTCCACAATGAAATGCAAAGGAATTATTGCTAGATTAGTACCAAATTCCAACCTTTAAGGACCTCCTTTACCGATTTGTAACAATGAAAACCCAAGAAGCTAGGTTGAAGGTTTAGGAATGGAGATTTGAAGGCTTTGAGGCTCTTGAATGGAGGAGGTGAATGGATATGAGAGCTTGAAGGTAGAGAGAGAAGGGGGTTAGGGTAGAGGGAGAACGAAAAATCTGGTGATAAGAGGTTGAAATGAGGATAGGGTTCGAAATTTGGCTTTAAAAAGCCGAAATGAACTTTCCAGTCCTTTTCGCAGAGTCGGCGTTCCTGTTTTTCGCCTAGACCGCCGAGTCAGCGGTTCATTCTGCCCAAAAAATTTTCTTCCAGAAACTTTCGCCAAGTCCGCGGTTGCTCAAATTTATTCACAGCCAAGTCGGCTTTTGTGTTCTGTCTCAATTCTGCCTCTTTTTTTTTTCTCTGCACACTAAACAAACGTTATTCTAAATAAAAAACAATAAAAATAAAATAAAATAAAATAAAATAACTAAATGGTGTGTGTACGGGTTGCCTCCCGCAAAGCGCTCTTTTAACGTCATTAGCTTGACGTGATTCGACCCACAAATCTAGGTCTCGAATACCATAACTTCCTCTTCACTAAACAACTCACCCACGATGTAGTGTTTGACCTGGTGGCCTTTGACCTTAAATGTGCCATTCGGTCCAGTTACTTCAAGCGATCCATAAGGGAACACTTTATTAATAGTGTACGGTCCGGACCACCGAGACTTCAACTTACCGGGACAGAACTTGAGTCGTGAATTAAACACCAACACTTTCTCACCTTCCTTAAATTCCCGCCTAGTGATGCGTTGATCGTGCCATTTTTTGGTTTTCTCTTTATAGATAATGGCACTTTCATATGCATTTAGACGTATCTCATTGAGCTCATTGATGTCTAAGAGCCTCTAATCACCTGCACTTTTCAAATCATAATTAAGGGCTTTGATCGCCTAGTGCGCCTTGTGCTCTATCTCCATGGGAAGATGACAATGCTTCCCATAGACCAAACGGAAAGGCGTATTCCCGAATGAGCTTATCCGACCAATTCTTTCGGGACGTGTGCACAGTTTTCTCAAGATTGAGCTTAAGCTCGCGATTAGAGATCTCAACTTGCCCACTACACTGAAGGTGATATGGCAAGGAATACCTATGAACGACTCCGTACTTCCTAAGAGGATTTTCAAACTTTTGCTCAATGAAGTGGGTCCCATTATCGCTTATGAGTGCTCGGGGGCAACCAAAACGTGGAAAGATGGTCTTTTTGAAAAACTTGGTGACCACCCTAGCATCATTAGTTGGTGTAGCAATGGCCTTCACCCACTTGGAAACATAATCAACAGCAACAAGAATATATCGGTTTCCAAATAAGGGAGGGAAGGGACCATGGAAATCAAAACCCCAAACATCAAAAATCTCAATCTCAACAATGGGATTCATCGGCATGGCATTGGACATAGGCAAATTGCCAACTCTTTGACATCGGTCACACATCTTAACATATGCTTGTGCATCTCTTAAAAGAGATGGCCAATAAAATCCACATTGTAAAATCTTAGCAGCAATCTTAGAAGAGGCAACATGTCCACCGCAAGGTATATCATGACAATGCCTAAGGATAGAATGTACCTCACTCTCAAGGATGCAACGGCGGAGAATGCCATCTGCACATGCCCTGAACAACAACGGATCGTCCCAAAAGTAGTAGCGGACGTCATGGTAGAACTTCTTCCTCTGGTATGCATTCAACCCAGAGGGCTGCATACCCATAGCTAGAGAGTTCGCTATTTCAGCGAACCAAGGAGTATCATCAGCATCTGCGAGAACCATTAGTTGATCATCAGGGAAGGAATCATAAATGTCAAGCGTACCTGACACCTCATCCAATACAAGTCTGGACAGATGATCAGCCATTAAGTTCTCTGCCCTTTTCTTATCCACAATCTGCAAATCAAACTCTGGGACATAATGGAATAGAGCATCAAACTGACATTAGCACCTAGGTCACACAGAGCTCGGTCCACTGTAAGGTTCCCAATTGTGACAGGTATACTGAAACTACCGGGATCCTTCAGCTTAGGAGGCATATCACCAATCATAAAAGCATTCACATTTACCTCCTTGGACACTTGAATAACATCATCAAGCTTCTTACTCTGGGAAATAATGGACTTAAGAAATTTGGGAAACACAACAATCTCATAAATTGCATCTAAGAAAGGAATTTCTATAGACACATCTTTTAAAAGCTTTAAGAATTTCCCATATTTCTTCTCTAACTTAGCTTGCGCCAATTTCTGAGGAAAACGCACATGCTTAAGTAGAAGGTCTGTGACTCTAGACATAGACTTAAAATTATCAGCATCAATCACAATAGATTTACCATTCACATCATCAGCATTAGAATCAGACTCAACAGCAATATCAACATTAGTATCAGGGTTAACAGAAATACTACCTGTTGGTGTCACCTCTTTTAAGGGAGGATCAACCAATTGCTTACCACTCCTGGTTGTCACAGCATTCATCTGGCCGGGCTCCTTGCCCTTGCGTTCAGGCTGGCTAGAAAACTGATTAGGAGCACGCATATTCTGCTGTTGAAACAATTGGGTAACCTGAGTCTCAAGTATCTTCATATGCGTACTACTCGTTTGTATGTGTGCCTGCATCATATTACGGAGCTCTGCGATCTGTGATTCCATGTTAGATGGTGGTGGATGATGGTGGTGTGGAGGTGGATGGTGTGGAGGTTTCGGTCTTTGGTTGAACCCCAGTGGATTGTGCAGTGCTTAGTATGGAGGGGGGTTCAACACATTGGTACTCTTGTATGAAAAGTACGGATGATTCTTAGTACCTGCATTGTAAGTGTTAGAGAAAGGGTCGTTCACTGTTCTACCATACAAGGCATTGACCTCCTCGTAAACTTGGGGGCATGCACTTGAACAATGACCGGCGACTCCACATGTATCGCACATAGAAACATTATTAACTGAAGGGCTAGAAGTACCACTTACCATACTTACCTTAGCCATCTGTTTGGATAGAGAGGCCATCTGCTTTGTGAGGGCCTTGATGACCTCACTATTGGTGCCATCCTTTTGGGATGCACGTTCCCTCTCGCTTCCCCAAGAAAGTTTGTTCTTGGCCATGGTCTCAAACAATCTCAAGACCTCTTCGGGCGACATAGAATCCATGTCCCCATTACATGCAGCATTAACCGAGGACTTGTGCTCATCATGCAATCCTCTCCCAGGCCTCGTGAAAAGATTCAAAAGGTAGCTGCTGAAATGTTTGCAGCTGAGTGCATATCTGCGATGTCTTCCTAGGAGGATAGAACTTGGCCAAAAATGCATTGGACAACTCCTCCCAGGTCCGATAAATACCTGCTGGTTCAGATTTCAGCCAGGCTTTGGCCTTATCTCTCAAAATGAAAGGGAAAAGCCTTAGCCGTACAACATCTTCACTTAAATCCTTTTGGGTGATAGTATCACACCTCTCCACAAAGTCAGAAACATGGTCATGGGGACTTTCTGAAGGGTGTCCTCCAAACTGATTTCGTTCAATCATCTGGATGAGATGAGGTTTTAGTTCGAAGTTATTGACACCAAAATTCGGCTTTACAATACAAGGGATAGAACTTAGGGCGAGCAAAGGCGCACCCATGCGGGCCAAAGTTATTGTTAGCATTATTACTTTCATTGTTTTGGGCCGCCATGTTTACTTGTCTCACCTGTCTTACCTGTCTTACCTCCTCCTCTCTAGCTCGCCTTCTAAGGGCGTTGAGTCGGCGAGCTGTAGCTTCGATCTCAGGGTCAAAATGATCTATAGACCGGGATCTCCTGGTCATTCAACAAAGAAACCAAAGCAAGTGTAAGATCAGGGGGAGGGTGTAAACAATAAAAGCAATATACTCAATAAAAACCAACAAATCAATTGTCTATCGCTTCCCCGACAACGGCGCCAAAACTTGATATGCAAATTTAATTAACCGCAAGCGCACGGCGTACGTGTAGCTGCGGGTCGAACACAAGGAAGCTTGGGACATGGGACTTTATGATTTTAAATGACTAAATTGCTAGGGGGATAAAAATATTGATTGGTTTTGAATTAACAACTATGAATGCGATAATTAAAATGAGGTTGAACTATATGATGATGAAATCTAGGGTGTCGGGAATCCCCTAAAGTCTTGCATGATCCAATTCTCATTAGTGTCTATGAAATGTCGGATTAATTATGTGATTAAATATGATCTTGTTAATCTCAAACTCTCGCTCTGTTGATTAACTATTAGATTTAGACCCTACTAATTCAATTCTCACACGTTAGTTTTATTGAACGAATTAATAAGAATTTAACTAAAATTTACCCTAAAGCAAAGTCGATCCCAATCTCACACACTAGTTCTATTGAATAGTCCGACAAAGCATATTTAATTTAGGGTTAATTGGCACAATTTAAACACTTTAATCCATAGTTTCACAGACACATCCAAGAATCAATTCGTCTCAATTAATAGGTTTAAACCCTAACACTAGAAAATGGATCTACTCACTAATCATGATGAATGCAATGAATACTACTTCAAAATTAATGCTAGACATGAATGACAATGAATTAAAAGATAAACTAGGATGAGCAATAATGAAATATTTAATAATAATAACAATGAATACTAAAACAATAATAGAGAATAAACTACACTTTATATTAGAGAAAGATTAATTAAAATAACTAAGATTCAATGTTCACCAAAGAAAGCTTAAACTAATACAATGAATTAAAAACTAAGAATTAAAGACCAAATGAAACTTACAAACTCAAACTTGAAGAAAGATTGAATGCCAAAGACTAGATTGAATTTCTTGCAACTAAATTAATGCTAAAAAGTAATTAAAGACTAGATTAATGGAAAACTAAGAAAAACAGAGTAAAAAGTATGAAGGAGGAAGAAGAGAACCCTAATCAGGATTAAGGGCTCTATTTATACTGATGAGGGTAATTAACCCTAGGCCCAAAGAAAGCCCGGAGAAAAACACGCTAAAATGCTCAAATAAGATTGCGTCGAGTCAGCTGCAGCTGGGAGGACATATATCGCCGAGTCAGCTTGAGTTTCTGAAGAATGCACAATTTTGTCAGCCCATTTTGCCGAGTCGGCGACACCATTTTTGACTCAACCGCCGAGTCGGCGAAAGCTGCTGGAAAAATACTCTTTTCTGCTTCAATCACCGCCGAGTCGGCGGAACCCTTTTCAAGCCTATCGCTGAGTCGGCGAAAGCTGTTGGAAAATCTGCCACTTCTTTTCTTTCACAGCCGAGTCGTCAAGGCTATTGGTGCCACCTTAGCCAACTCGGCTCTTGGCTTCTGGACTGTCTGCATGCTAAAACTTGCTCTTTTGATCATGACTTGGCTCAATTGATGGGTTGATTCGATCTTTGAGCTCTGTATACAAGATTAACACTAAAACCCACAAAAAACAACTCAAGATTGCACAACTCACCCATTATCCTATATTTTGACCATAGAACACTGAAATGGAGTGAAACCACATGAAATGACCCTAAATTGCCTCTAAACACTGCAATGGAGCATAAAAAATGTAAGCGATTAGTGCAAATAATTGCACTTATCAATCGGAATCAGCGTCTAACGCCAAGTAAAAACTCCTCAATAATATAATACTATGACAATCATAATATATTCACAAGATATGCAAATTATATTCAAAACTTGATTTTAAGTTCCTCGGTTCTCGTTTTTCATTTTCAATTTTCGAATACTTTTAACAATTTTTCATATTTATCACATGAATGTAAATAAATATCTTTGCTATAGTCACCTACACTTAGTAACTATAAAGATCATCCAATGGATCTACTTATCCAAAATCATATTTGCACAACACACATATTAATGACTTTCTGATATATGTAAGGGTTTGGCTAGAGGAGGAACATATTCCAAACTCTACCTGTGATGGGAGCTATCGCTTCACCAATTTTTATGCTCGAGCTTCTACATTATGGGACTCTCTCGGTCCCCCTATCTAACCCCGCATTTCTACGTGCCGAAAAACACGGGCGCCGAATTACGCGTCGGTCCGTGGTTGGACATTTCTTTACCATCAGAGTCTTTCATCCAAGTACGCATAAATTCAAACAAGACTCCTCGTTATCTATTTCACATTGTTATCAGTCATATCTAGTCTAGTCAACATTCTCATAAGGAAAAGTCAAGATATTTGATAATTCAATAATTAGAGATTCTCAATAAATACAATTCCAAAAAGTATGAAAAAATTATGGGGGCTATATAAGTTCTTTACAACACCATATAAACTTACAAAGACTAAGAAAATTTTTCGTAATATTTATTAAGAGGTTTCCATCGATTAAACATGGAAATAAATTAAAAATCCATAATAAGCAATAAAAATATTATAAAAATGTATTAGAGGTCCATAAGCTATATGAAGTGAGTTTTAGACTAGAAAGTTCAAGAAAAACGAGCTTACGGATTCTAACTAAATTGTTTGATCAATTTACCGATAAACCAACATAAAATTATTAATGTCCTCAAATGTCCATGAACATTTTTTCCATGTGGTATCATAAAATCCTACTATGTATGAAAAGTTCTCGTAAAAATTTCAAGTCCAAAATATTCCATTTAGTATTTATTTTATATTTTATCGTTTTTAGATTTAACGTTTTATTTAAAATTCACAAGGGTCCGTAGGGGTCATATAAACTTATCCAATAATCAATTTATAAACCTACTGCACATATATGAGTATCATAAAAATTATAGCTCGAAATAATTTCCTTTAGTAATTAATTTATATTTTAACATTTTACATTTTATAGGTAAGTAATAAAACACTTAGTAAAAATTCATAGAAAAATACTAAAAGTTTCTATTCCGGTCTGAATTTGAAGGAAACATAATAAGATAATGTTATAAAATGTTTTATCTATTAAGATTATATTTGACCCCCTATTATATATTAGAACATATTTTATTAACTAAAATTCCATATATAACCATTTTAATGAAATAACTTTAACGAAATGAACCAAAATGATTTTCAACATTTTATCTACTGTGAAATTCATATAAAATACATTCCTAAAGTTACTAAGCTCACACAAAATTTAATCACCACAAGAACTTCACAAAAACATCACAAAATACCGATTTTACACTTATAAAACTTAAATATGTATAAGTCAGTTCTACAAACCAATAATTATTAGTATATATTATAACTAACAAAACTTACTAATTGATTATAATTTATAAGTGGAACTATGCATACCTAAGACTTCGAATGTTTAATTTTTCCATACGAGTTATGAAATAAATAAATATTTAAAAAAAGGAAATAAAAATATAAAAAAAGCTTACAAGTTATTACGATATAATATCACAAATTTTAATTTGTCCCTTTCAAAAAAAATAATAATATAACTAATACTTATTAAGATTTATTATTTTAGGATAAACAAACTTATAAAGTTTGCTTAAAACTTTTAGGGTGTTACATAACATAATAACCGTAGGCAGGGCTAACCATAAGATATTATGTAGTAAATTACTAAATTTTTACAATATATGTATAAATTAAATTTGTAATTTTAGAAATTGTCTAGAATATATGAAGCGGTATATATATTTTCTAATTTACTCAATTTAACCATAAAATAAAAATAGTCAAAGATAATTTAATGGTAGAGATATTGGTCAAGATTAAACGCAATTTATTAATATATTTAAATTACTTAATTAGTTTAATAAATATAGCAATTAATTAATTTGATTATTCCATGTGAGAAATAATATGTTAGCTTTGACTGTAATTAGTTCACTTAGGCAAATTTAAAATTGTGACATTTGATACAAAAAAAATTAAAATATCACAAGTACAAAAATTATTTATGGTCTAATAAAATTATTCCTTAAATTATTTATGGTATTCTAATAAATTATTCCTTAAATTAAGCAAGCATTAATGTAGATTGAAACAACAATGCAGATTAGGCAGTATTAATTGAAGAAAGAAATTTGTTAGCTTTTGACCAATAGAAAAATTACAAATGGCACACCTTCTCTTACATTCATTTCCCAAGAATCTTATTAGAATGTAAGATATGATTTACTCAATTTAACCATAAAAAAAATAGACAAAAATAATTTAATGGTAGAGATATTGTTCAAGATTAAATGTAATTTATTAATTTACTTAATTTACTCAATTTAGTTTAATAAATATAGCAATTAATTAATTTTATTATTCCATGTGAGAAATAATCTGTTAGCTTTGACTATAATTAGTTCACTTAGGCAAATTTAAAATTATGACATTTGATATAAAAATAATTAAAATATCATAAGTACAGAAATTATTATTCCTAAATTTTTATAACCAATACTTATTAAGAGTTATTATTTTAGGATAAACAAACTTATAAAGTTTGCTTAAAACTTTTGTGGTGTTACATAACATAATAACTGTTGGCAGGGCTAACCATAAGATATTATGTAGTAAATTACTAAATTTTTACAATATATGTATAAATTAAATTTGTAATTTTAGAAATTCTCTAGAAATATATGATGTGGTATAAATATATTTTCTAATTTACTCAATTTAACCATAAATAAAAAATAGTCAAAGATAATTTAATGGTAGAGATATTGGTCAAGATTAAATGCAATTTATTAATTTATTTAAATTACTTAATTTAGTTTAATAAATATAGCAATTAATTAATTTGATTATTTCATGTGAGAAATAATATATTAGCTTTGACTGTAATTAGTTCACTTTGGCAAATTTAAAATTGTGACATTTGATACAAAAATAATTAAAATATCACAAGTACAGAAATTATTTATGGTCTAATAAAATTATTCCTTAAATTATTTATGGTATTCTAATAAATTATTCCTTAAATTAAGCAAGCATTAATGTAGATTGAAACAATAATGCAGATTAGGCAGTATTAATTGAACAAAGAAATTTGTTAGCTTTTAACCAATAGAAAAATTACAAATGGCACACCCTCTCTTACATTCATTTCCCAAGAATTTTATTAGAATGTATGATATGATATGATTTACTCAATTTAACCATAAAAAAAAATAGTCAAAGATAATTTAATGGTAGAGATATTGGTCAAGATTAAATGCAATTTCTTAATTTACTTAATTTACTCAATTTAGTTTAATAAATATAGCAATTTAATTTTATTATTCCATGTGAGAAATAATCTGTTAGCTTTGACTATAATTAGTTCACTTAGGCAAATTTAAATTGTGATATTTGATACAAAAATAATTAAAATATCATAAGTACTGAAATTATTATTCCTTTAATTATTTATGGTATTCTAAGAAATTATTACTTATATTAAGCAATCATTAATGTAGACTGAAACAACAATGCATATTAGGCAGTATTAATTGAAGAAAGAAATTTGCTAGCTTTTAACCAATAGAAAAATTACAAACGACACACCTTCTCTTACATTGACATTTGTCATTTCCCAAGAATTTTATTAGAATGTATGATATGATATGATTTACTCAATTTAACCATAAATAAAAAATAGGCAAAGATAATTTTTGGTAGAGATATTGGTCAAGAATAAATGTAATTTATTAATTTACATAATTTACTCAATTTAGTTTTATAAATATAGCAATTAATTAATTTGATTATTCCATGTGAGAAATAATCTGTTAGCTTTGACTGTAATTAATTCACTTAGGCAAATTTAAAATTGTGTCATTTGATACAAAAATAATTAAAATATCATAAGTACATAAATTATTTATGGTCTAATAAATTATTCCTTAAATTATTCCTTAAATTATTTGTGGTATTCTAATAAATTATTTCTTAAATTAAGAAAGCATTAATATTGATTGAAACAACAATGCAGATTAGGCAGTATTAATTAAAGAAAGAAATTTGTTAGCTTTTAACCAATAGAAAAATCAAATGGCACACCTTCTCTTACATTGACATTTGTCATTTTCCAAAAATTTTATTAGATTATGATTTGTCATTTCCCAAGAATTTTATTAAAATGTATGATATGATGTATGATTTAGAATTTATGATTTCGCTATTTGTGTATTATACTATTATTTGTTCGAATTGTTTTGTGAATTTAAATTTCAATTTTCTTTGCCTTTGGTCTTTGGGTACTAATACTATGTTAAAGTAAGTTTGATTTGATTTTGGGTGTAATCCTTTGATAATTGATAAAGTAACTTTGATTTGAGTTCAATTTAATTTGTTTTTAATAATGATAAAATCCATTTTATTTGGGTATTATTTGTTATAATTGTTTTTGACTTAGAATTTCAGTTTTCTTTAAATAATGATAATTTAAATTGTCTTTATTTTCAATTATGATTTATGATAATTAAATTTAGAATTAGAATTTGTATTTGTGTTTGTTTATGAGTTTAGTGATTCTTCTTCAAGAATAAAATTAAAAGGCATCATTTTAATTATAACTTTAATAACTTACTAGATAGTGTCCGTGCTATGCACGACTTTATTAAATTTACTGACATATCATTTAAGAAATTAAAATTTTAAGAAATTAAAATTTTAAGAAATAAATTTTACATTATAGTTATATCTCATTTCGTTTTGAATAGTTCTATACATTACATACCTTGTTTGATTTGTATCATACTTTGCATTGTGCGTAGATGATTGTGAAAATTTAGTTATAGATTTAACATAAATATTTATGTAAAATTATTTTATAAAATAAAAAAAAAATTGTTTGTCATAAAAATTATAAGTGAATTGCATAAAGGTAGCCACAACCTAAATCATATTATATTTATGCATTGCATTTAAGTAACCAATTTCATTAGTATAAATAAAAAAATCCTCGTAAAAGTATAGTATATTTTAACCAACTTAAAATATCCAATACACTTAAATAATACGTATTTAATAAATAAAATTGATAAGATTTTATAAATAATTGAAAAAAATTAAATTAAATTTATAGATCTCTAATACATTAAATGATGTGACTTACAAAGTATAACATCAATATGAATAACATTATTATAGTCACAGTTAGTAGGAAATTAAGTCAAACATATTAATTAGTGATGATGTCATCATTGAGTTTTGGAGGGATTTTTTTTTGTTGAGTTTGTGACACATAAGCACTATTTATTAGTGATTATTTCAGCGTATTTTATTTTAGTAATAGTTATAGATAATGTATCCAGTTTATTTTATAATTTTGTTGTATTGATTTTAGGATGAAGTTATTAAAAGACACAACAAATACAAATTTTTTAACACAGAGAAATCGTGAAGAATCTATAGGAACTCCTTCTCAAACACCAAATTCATATCAAAAACCTATTCCAGTACCCCAATTCCCACACCATATAAAGAACCAACATTTACACCAATTTCTAGGTCATTGGAGAGACTAAGTGAGATATTCTTTCCTTTGATCATGATTCAGGACTGAGGAGACGAGTTTTTGACTTTCATGTAGAAGAGAAGGAGATAGTGATTTGTGAGTATAATATTCGAAGAGGTTCGTGTCAACGAAAAGATCATAATTTCCCATACACATACTATGGAAAGACAAAACAAAGGTTTGTTCCTTATTGGTTTGATAATTTTGTATATTGGCTTGAATATAGTAAATGAAAGGATGGCGACATTTTTTTTTCTTGTTATTTGTTTAGAAATGACAGTGTTTATTGTGGGGGAAATGCTTTTGTTAGTGATGAATTTAAAACTTGGTGTAAAAGGGGATACATTTCAAAAACATGTTGGTTGTCATTTGAGTGCACATAATAACGCATTTAAGTCTCTAATGGATTTTTAGAATAAAAAGAGCTTGATTGTAAATATCTTAAAAAGTAATTATTCAAGATGAAAATGACTATGATACTAGATTAAAGGCTTACATAGAAGTTGTTAGGTTTCTTTTGTTTCAAGGATTGACTTTTCGTGGTCATGTTGAATCTGAAAAATCTATGAATAAAGGCAATTATATCCAACTTCTAAAATGATAGCAAAGAGGAACTCTGATGCAAGTAAAGTTGTGTTGGATAATGATCTAAAAAATTGTCAATTGACATCTCCTAAAATACAAAAAGACATTATTAATGCTTGTGCTACAGAGACGACCAAGAAGATCATTAAGGAACTTAACGGTAGTTTTTTTTTTTCCGATTCTTGCTAATGAATACAGGGATATTAGTGATAAAGAGCAGCTGCGTGTTCTTTTGAGATATGTTGATCAGAAAGGAATGGTGAAAGAATGATTATTGGTTTGGTTTATGTGCGTAGCACTACTTCTTTAACTCTTAAGGGTGCTATTGAATCTTTGCTTATGAAACACTCTTTGACTTTGTCATTGGTTCGGGGGCAAGGTTATGATGGTCCAAGCAACATGCGAGGTGTAATTAATGGTCTAAGAACTCTAATATTAATGAATCTCCTTATGCATATTACATTCAATGTTTTGCTCACCCATTTCAACTAACATTCGTTGTTGTTGCTAGTAAGAATGGTGATTGGGCTTGGCTTTTTGAAACACTTAGTAATTTGTAGAACTTGGGGGAGGCTTCTTGTAAGCGTTTTCTTCGAGATAAGAAAGCCCAACATATATTAGAAGCTTGAAATGATGGTGAAATTGAGTCTGGAGTAGGATTGAATCAAGATTGTAGCTTAAGTAGGCCTTCTATCGTTAGATGGTGTTCTCATTTCCAGACAATTTTGAGTGTGTTTCATTTATATCTTGCAACTCTTGATGTCCTTGATTCTATTAAAGAAGATACAAATAGTATTGAGTTGAAAGTGGAGTCCAATGCATTTGCACTTACGAGGTTTGATTTTGATTTTGTAGCACAATTGTTATTGACTATTTTTGCGATAATAAATCAATTAAATTTGTCATTACAAAGAAAGGAGGAAGATATTGTGAATGCCATGAGACTTATTAATGTAACTAAAGAATAGTTGCAAACGTCTTGATTTGACTCGCAACCCTATGTTTCAAATCCTAGGTCCGCAACTCTCCGTAGGTAGTTTATAATTTTGATTTATATAAATAGAAGTTGTGTATAATGATAATGATATCAAAGAAGAAAACAGGTGCAATATGAGTTTGTTTGAGTTTACCATTCTAGTGTTCAAGGTATTATTTGTTTTATTCTATTTTCACTTTCTTCATCGCTGAATATATGTAATTTTCATCAATTAGCTTTAGATCTGTTTTTAATGGTTGTTTATTTATTTTGAAAATATTGGTTTTGTTTTGTTTTGGGTTAATGTGATTTTTTCAAAATACTTTTTTTTTGTGTTTAATTGCTAGAAATTGGATAGTTACATCAAAAAAATTCATTGATTGAAAAGTCAGTAAAGAGTTTTTCACTATTAATTTATGTTAAATTTTGAAGGGTTTTTTGGTTCAGATTTTTTCTTTTAATTTTGATGGAAATTGAAATTTTTAATTGAAAGTTTTTAACCCAAGTCAAATTTTAGAATAGGGCTCCAAATTAGATTGTATCAGTCTTTATTAATTTTTGTTTTGAAATTTATGTAATACAACGAAATTTTGAAAATTTAAATTTAAGGGAAATTTGCTAAAAAATAATCCCGACTATCACCCGTTGGCCAAAAATAATCTCAACTGTCAATTATTTATTAATAATTTCAACTATTCTCATAATTTGTTAAAAACATACCCACCTCCTTGTTACCGACTGGAACAAGTAAATTTTCACTTTTTTTTTCATTTCTTTTTTACTTAACTGTTCAATAACACTTCCCCTTCTTCTATTAACAAAAAAAGAACGAAAAAAGTGAAAAAGTTACATGTTGTAGCCGGTTAAAAGGAGGTGGGTATGTTTTCAACAAATTATGACAATAGCTGGGATTGTTAAAAAATAATTAATAGTTGGGATTATTTTTGGCCAACAGGTGATAGTTTGAATTATTTTGAGCAAATTTTCTTGAATTTAATACTTATGAGAAATTAGAAAGAGTTTTGACATTAATATATGACTTGAGGTGGTATCATAACTTGAAGGAATATATATATATATATATATATATATATATATATATATATATATATATATATATATATATATATATATATATATATATATATATATATATATATATATATATATAAAAATATATATATATATATATCCTCCTCAATGGTTCGTCGTTAAAGCCATTCATGATGGAAAAGGGGTTGAGACAGGGTGACCCCTTGTCCCCATATCTTTTAATTTTGGTCACCGAAGGTCTGGTTTGCATGCTAAATAAGGCAAATGATCTGCTTCTAATTGAGCTTGTTCTTATTGGGAAAGATAAGGTATGTTTAAACCTGCTTCAATTTGCTGATGACACCTTGATTTTTGTTCCTCGTAACCCTTTATGCATTACAAACTATTTTAGAGTGTTGGATGTTTTTGCTATGATGTCGGGTTTAGAATTGAATTATAGTTAATCCAGTTTTATTACGTGGAAATCGAGTGATCAGGGTTGGGCAAGTGAAATGGCTGCTGATGTTGGGTGCTGTCACGCAAAATGTCCTTTTACATATCTTGGCTTCCCCCTTGGCAAAAATATAAACAATTGTTCTACTTGGAAACCTGTTCTGGAGAAGATTCAAAATAAACTGTCGTCCTGGAAAGCAAGATTACTTTCGAGAGCTGGTAGGTCAACCCTTATTAAAAGTGTGCTCAATAGCCTTCTTGTTTATTATATGAGTATGTTCAAAATTCCGAAAATCGTTGTACAAAAGATTGTAAAGCTCAAAAGGCGTTTCTTCTGGGGAGAGTCCTCTGTTGGAAAGATGCGTATTCCTGCGACCAATGGGCCTCAATCGAGCTCCCTAAAAATCTTGGTGGTCTTTGTGTATGTAATATTTTGTTTGAAAATCTAATCCTTTTTTTTAAATGATGGTGGCGATTCTCTGAATCAGATAGTTCCCTTTGGAAAAGAATCCTTATGTCTGTACACAATATTAGAGGACTGAAAGCATCGTCAGCTGCTTTTAGTAATGTTAAAGATGGTATTTGGATTCAGATGTTAGGTAATGATGTTGAAATCTCAAAAACATAACAATCGTGGAAGAAGGCATGATCTTGAAAGTTGGGAATGGGAATTCGATTCTATTTTGGCATGATAGATGGTGTGAGGTCGAGCCTTTGTCTAGGGCCTTCCCTAGATTGTGTGCACTTTCGCTTCAAAAAATTGCTTTATTAATCAGATGGGTGCTTGGATTGATGATTCTTGGTTTTGGAATCTAAGATGGCGTAGGGTGCTATTTGATTGGGAAAGGGAAGAGGTTGTGAAATTGGAAAACTGTTTAGCTCTAATACATCCAAGAAGAGATGATGTAGACGGCGTTACTTGGGGTAATTCGGGCTTTTGCTCTTTCCCTACGAAGTGTATTGCTGAAAATGTTTATGAGTCATATCCGCCTATTCTATCCAAACCTGTTATAGAATTGGTGTGGAAAAGTTGTATTCCTCCTAGAGCCCAACTTACCCTTTGGCTGACAAATTTAGAAAAATTGAAAACAGGTTATCGTCAATTTTATAGCGACCAAAATTAATCGTCATGAAATCTTTATAACAACACAATTTTTACTTTATAACAGTTTAAAATTTATCATTGTATTAAGTTTCGACCGAAGATAATCGTAGTCAGTTAATAAAATAAAATAAAGAAAACAAAATAAGGAATAAATGATCGCAAAACAATTTGTATAACATGAGTACAAAAAATATTATTCGTATTAATATAATCAGTTTATATTTTAATTATAAAAGTAGATTTTTTAATTATTTCGGGTAACGGATAGGAGTATAATGGACATCGAAATTACCTTGAGTACTGCGAAAGTGTTGAAGGTTATGGAAACTAGTAGTACGTGGGTTCTACGGCTCTTCCGAAATCTCCGTCTATAATTTTAGGTCGAAAGGAGGGTTAAATAATCTAATCGTAATACCCCTTTAAAAAAAGTAAAAATTTCTTTTAAGGTTAAAGGTATATATAAATCAAAATTTGACAAAAGACATACTTTAAAATTAGAAGTATAATTTTATTTCTAAAGTCGTTGATGTTAAATTAAGAGAAACAAAGGAATAACAATTTTTAAAAAAAATATAAGAGGGAAAAAAATTTCAAAGTAAAATGAGATTTATAAGAAAACAAGCTAAGAAAATGTGTTTATTTAATCAAATGGGATAAAATTTAAATAAAATAAAAAAACAAAACTTTTAATAAACAAAAGAAAGAAAAAGAAAAAAAAAATAAAATAATAAAAAAACAAGTTGATAAAAACTCACCTACCAAAAAAAACCTAAAAAAGGTAAAGTGTTTATTTGTTTTATAGACTAGAAATAATGGGAGGAGAGAGAAAATTTTAGAAACCCAAAACCAAACCATGAAAATGGTGTTTCAGAAGCACGAAGGAAAAAGAAGGAGGAAAGAAGAATAAGAGATGGGGAATTTCGTTTACCAAGCATTCGAGGTAGGTATTTCAATCATCCCCTTCAACCATACTTCATCATTTTCTATATTTTCAAAAATTTTTGGAGAAAAAAAAAACGAAACTAGGCTTTTAAACACCAAAAATGAAATTAGTGATTTTTGGTTTCTTACCAAGACTTAGAAAGAGATGGAAGAGTTGTGAGTGTAAGGTTCAAAATTAGGCTCAATTTATAGGTAAAAATATTAGTTTAATTAAAGAAGGATTTAATTTGATTGAGGGAATTAGGGTAGAATATCTCTGATGGAGTAAATAGGGCAAAGATTAGGGTACAATAATCTAAGGGAGTAATTAAGGTAATTGTAACACCTGATTTTGAATTCAAATTTCAAAAATATTTCTCAAATATTGCTTTAATTTGATTTACTAATACTATTTCAGAATATATTAGAGTGAAATATTGGGGTATTACACACTCTGAAATTTGGGCCTCAAAACTTTCTCCCACACTAAGCCTCCTATGTAGAGCTGTTCAAAAGTGATCCGACCCGAAAATCCGACCCGAAACCGAAAGTAAACTGACCCGAAAATGTGTTTCTTTTTAAGATTTATCGAACCGACAATACTCTGACCAAAGTTGTACCCGAACCGATTGGCAACCGAAAATGGGAAAGTTGAACTCGAACTGTGACCGATTTTTGTAACCGACACATAACCGTTAACCGAGATTACCCGAACAAAAAATAATCGACCCGAGTCATATCCGACCCGAATCATGCTCGAAATCGAACTCAATCCGGCAAAAACCGACTAAACCCGAATAAATTTTGGATCAAATTGCTTTAAACCTGAACTAATTTTTAACATAGAAGTATGATAGACTCATATTCAATCATCTTATTATTTAATCTAATAAAGTGATAGATATTTTAATAAATTAAATTTTATAAATACATGGTTTCATATATTTAGAGTTAATAATCAATGGTCAATGTATATAATCGTATTAGATGAAAATTGATAGAACTTTATAATTCTAATTTTCGGTTAAACAAATAAAAGTAACAAAGTAATAATGATCACTAGTTGATTTACATTTTAACTATTTTGCTCTAAGTAAAGGGAATCTTGTCATCAATTAAAAATTGACTAACAACTTAATTAGTTATTGACTCGATCGATAGTAATTAGTAGTATGTTGCCGATAGTAATGGAATAAAAATTTGTGAACTAATTAAAAAGAAAAAATGTAATCACTGAAGTAATCGAACTAAACTTGAAGCAATGGAAGAGTTGAGAAGAAATCATTTACCTAAATTGAAGCAATCGCTGAAGAAATCGTTTTGAGAGGATAAACGTGTTCTGTCGACCGGACTGGATGAGAACAGATGGGATTGGATGTTTGTTAGAGGATGAAGAAGCAGAGAGTCGGGATTTGGGAAGCTAATTGGTTTTGAATGATGAGGGGTTTAGAAGAAGAACCAAGCGGGATTTTTTCAGTTTTTTACAACTTTTTTTCCTTTTTTTTTAAGGTTTTATGACGCTTTAACCAATTAATTTCCACGTATTTAAGCGTCGAAAATTAAGCGTCTAAAATCTCCGTTTTATTTTTTCGACAGTTGCTCAAGTGTCTAAAATAAACTGGCTAGAAACTCCATATTTTGTAGTAGTGAAACCCGACTAAACCCGAACAAATTTTAGATCGAATTGCTTTAAACTTGAACCAATTTTGAACATAGAAGTATGATAGGCTCATATTCAATCATTTTATTATTTAATCTAATAAAGTGATAGATATTTTAATAAATTAAATTTTATAAATACATGGTTTCATATATTTAGAGTTAATAATCAATGGTCAATGTATATAATCGTATTAGATGAAAATTGATAGAACTTTATAATTCTAATTTTCGGTTAAACAAATAAAAGTAACAAAGTAATAATGATCACTAGTTGATTTACATTTTAACTATTTTGCTCTAAGTAAAGGGAATCTTGTCATCAATTAAAAATTGACTAACAACTTAATTAGTTATTGACTCGATCGATAGTAATTAGTAGTATGTTGCCGATAGTAATTAAAACCCGAACCCGATCTGTACTCGACAAAACCGAACCAATTATTAACCGATGACAACCTGACACTGGTTAGCACTCGACACGAACTTCAATAGACACCGAATCGATGCTAACTCGATAGCTCAAATAACCGATCTTCAACCGAACTGCGACTAACCGACCCGACCCGAGTGTGACCCGTTGTAACACACAACCGAAAAATAGCCGATCCGGAATACAAGCGAACCGAATGACACCCGTCCGAAACAGACTCGATCGCCCGAATGAACACCTCTACTCCTATGGAGCTTTAAAAATTTACATAATATTTTGTCATTATATTAGAATTCCACCAATTTTTAGGAGTTTACCTATTGAAATTCTTTTGCACAAGCAGGAAGCATATTCTCTTGGGTCGGTATTATCCTTTTACCTACCAATAAATAGCTGTATGGAACTCAATACTCAACTCCAACTTTGTTATCGAAAGCAACTTGTAAAGAACCCAAAAGTGTGATAAGAACCTTGGGTCATGGTCCTACTCAATATCCTTAGAAACATCGTGTAAACGAATAATCTCATTAATATAAGCTTCTTCCGACTCCTCATTGACGATTTTATTATAGATATAAACCAAGAAACCATGGTCAACCTATCCACAATAACTCATACTGCATTCAAACCAAATGTCAGCACAATATGTCGCATAACAAAACCTACGGAAGTCTAGTAAAATTTTCATGTTGGAATAGATTTGGGTTCAACTAAACCTTGTACTTAATGTTTAATATACACCTTTTAAAAAATTAAACATCAAGAAACAAATTCAACAACTTCTCTCTAAATATGCGGCCTCTACAAATTCACCTTTTAAATCTTCATAGAGTTTGGCACACACAATGTCCAGTTTATAAACGGATACCGAATTAGGATCTAGATCGTGGTCTTTGAATTGGATATACGGATATAAGATTTTATTAATTTTTATTATTTATTTTTGAAAATTTTTATATATAAATTTTCTATCAAAAATTGTTTATTGTTGAATGTACTAAAATCTTCAATTTCTAATTACAACTAAGTTGCATAACTAGTTTATTGTTAATTATAGGAAAAATTATAAGAAACTACCTAATCTATAGGTCAATTTGCAAAAATCTACCTTATGTAATTTTTTTTGCAAAAAACTACCTAATCTAATATATTCTCTGCAAATGACTACCACTTAACGGAAAACATTAGTTGACCATTAACTTTGAGGGTTTGACCAATTTTAGTGGTTAAGTTGTCTATGTGGCAGTATTCATTAGTCCTCGTATTTTTTAATAATTTAAATTAAAACACATAAATTAACAAAATAAAAATAAAATATATTTAACATCATTTTTACCTATCTAAACGATTTTTTTTCAAAAAACGGACGTCGCAACCTGGGTTAAAATGAGGTTAAATATCTTTTTTTGATACGTAAACCGAAAAAAATATTTGACGTAATTTTTACCCATCATAACGATATTTTCGAAAAAATCGACGTCGCAACATGGGTAAAAATGATGTTAAATATGTTTTTCGGTTTATGTATCGAAAAATAGACAAATAAGTACTTGTATCGAAAAATAGACAAATAAGGGTAATCTCGACGTCCGTTTTTTTGAAAAAAATCGTTATGATGGATAAAAATGACGTTAAATATCTTTTGTTTTTATTTTGTTGATTTATGTGTTTTAATTTTAAATTATTTAATAATACGAGGACTAATGAGATACTACCGCATAAACAACTTAACCTCTCAAGTTGGTCAAACCCTCAAACTTAACGGTCAACTGACGTTTTCCGTTAAGTGGTAGTCATTTGCAAAGAAATATATTAGATTAGGTAGTTTTTTGCAAAAAAAATTACATAAGGTAGTTTTTTAGAAATAGCCCTATAGATTAGGTAGTTTCTTATAATTTTTCCATAATTATATTAGACTTTTATATATCCAATCTAGGGCCTACCGTAGATATTTGGGAGCCCTGGGCGACGGCCCCACTAGCCCACTCTTAGGGCTGACCCTGATCCAACCATATTCTCAAAATGATTGTTTTCAAACTTTAAAAATTAGCTTGATTAAATTTTTATGTCTAAAGAATAGCAAAATATTTTTTAAAAAGCTAAAAAAAACTTAAATAAAATTAGATATCGAGTATTTGAACCAAAACAGTCGAATTTCTAATTTAAGCCATTGGAACTGAATCATGATTTTTATCTTAAAAAATTGAATATTCAGATTTCCGGATTTGGTATCCAGTTTCGACCACAATTGTTATTAATATGCTTCATGTTTAATTTTTATACTTTGAGTTGAAGGGCTCCCTTCGATAACGACCTCCTCGTAATGAAGATATTTGTCTACCTTCTTTTCCATCCCTCCCCAAACCCTTCCTTGTACGGGGCTCGATGGAATGATGATGATTATGTTTTTTCTACACTAACCGACAAATTTCTTTAATTTTTATCCACTAACTTTATTAGTCTTTTCATCTCATCCACAAATTTCATCCACTATCCCATTAATAAATTCACCCTCATTTTTTGTTTTCTCACCAAATAATATACCTAAGGGCAAATTTAATAAAAAAAAGGAGTACGACTTATTAGTATTAAAGAAACAGAAATTTAGAAATTTAACTTGTCACAATATCTTCCACACCACTTATGAATAATTTTTTATATTCCTTGTAGGTTACAAACATTCGTACAAGAAGGGAAAGAAGAACTTAATCTTTTTTAAGTGATAAAAGCCGGATCTATGTCAAAATGGATGAAATTAAATTTCAATACCACACCAAATTTCTCAGATTGTTGTGGATGAAATAATATATATACTACCAAAATAACCTGGTAATGATGAAATTATAACTATTATAACTTGTTTCTAACTTAAATTATAATTTGGAAAATTTGATTCTAAAGTTGTGAACTTTGCCTGATCTGCTTCTAAAGGTTCGAACTTTCGTTTATCTTATAAACGTTCGAACTTTAGGGGTCATCCGCTTTTAAAGGTTCAACCGGTTTTGGTAACCTGGAATATCAGGTTACCATCTTCTTCTTCAACAGCTTCTTCCTTAAACACCTACATTGATGGCTTCTTCGACCTCTTCATCAATGGTGGCTTCTTCAATCTCACTACAAAAATCTCCAATTCAACTCCAATTTAAATGAATTCTACTCCAATTCTACTAATGACTTCTTCCATAAATTAAAATCACTTCTTTTTTAAAATCCCTAATTTTTAAAAATTAGGTTTTTGAATTATTGTTATACACAATTAATCTTATTGTTATAAACCCTAAAAATTACAATGAATCAAGTTGGCTAATCGAAGAAGGAATCGACCCACATAGACTTTTATCATTCAGATACAACAGATTCAATTGGGATAATTGACCCATTGAATTTGATATACTTCCTACCAAATTCAATTGACCCACTTACCATCTTCAGGTTCGATATAACAATTTTCATCTTTTTCGAAGTAGGAGAATGCTTTCCAAAGGTGTTCATCATTGGCCAATTTCTGCAAATGGAGGGAAACAACAAAATTTCACTAGTCTTGATTACTATACAATGTAAAATTTGATTCTAAAGGTGGAAGAAAATAGTGGAAGAAGATGAAGATGAATAAGTAAAGCAGATGATGATGAAGATAAAGAAGTAAAGAAGATGATGATGAAGATACAGATGAAGAAGTAAAGAAGATGGTTGAAGAAGATGAAGATGAAGAAGTAAAGAAGATGGTTGAAGAAGATGAAGATGAAGAAGTAAAGAAGATGATGATGAAGATGAAGATGACCTTTTCATCCGGTTATAGGTCATCCGAACCTTTAAAAGCGGATGAGCCCCAAAGTTCGAACCTTTATAAGATAAACGAAAGTTCAAGCCTTTAGAAATAAATCAGGCAAAGTTCACACCTTTAGAATTAAATTTTCCTTACATTTTTTAATATGCGATAGTAGAAGAAAATTTTCAATTTATTCTAACATGCAAAATCATTAGTTTTATGTTTTATGATTTTAATTATGTGTCAAGCATGAGTTTTAAACTAGTATTAACTATAAGTCAAACCAATTTAACAAGAAAACCAACCACACATTATGCAAGTGACAATGTAGCTAAAGGATACCCATAACATAATAAGCCGAGAGGAGTAATTGGAAAAAGTTTTGTGTTTTATATTTGTAGTAGCATTATTAGTTCTTATCATAAAAAGATTTACCCCGACATTTTAACATTGTTTAAAATTTGATGTGCATTTGTACATTATTGTTATGACTTTGCTTTTTGTTATTATGTAAGTTTGGGTAAATCGTAGCATATTAGACAGAGTTATTTCGTTAATTGGTCGAACTATATTTCTTTGAGAGTTATTACGTTAATTGTCGAACTATATTTATTCGTTAAGAGAAATTTAGGTAAATTATACCATATTCGAACGACATTATTTTCACAAATTGTTTAAAAGTCATAATTTAACTCTGTCAGAAGTCAAGTTAAAGCAAAGTTGAAGAATGTAAAATCCAATTACTAGTGAGAAGTTAGGTGAAATAAGTTCAATTTTTATTCCCTAATCCTCATAATCACACAGTCGCACTTATAAATTAGAAATCTGATGCATTATTCTGCAGCATGACTTCTTTCAAAAATAGAAAGAATACCAAACAAAAACCCAAATGAGACCTGCAGTAAACAACCCACTTATTTCTTGATCCAAACACAATCAAATGTATGCATTATTTCGTAAAACAAACTATGTTTTTTATATCAAAGCAAATTATAGTCCTACAAGGATTTTTAGTAGTTGGCTAGCCAATGATGTGCACATTAGAGACTCTCATGATTACATTCATCTGCTGAAAAACTGTTGGACTAGAAATACTTTGAAACAAATTCATGCCCAGATTATCATTGGTGGTTACGAGCAAAACATATTTGTTGCTACTAGACTAGTCGATAAATATATTAATATATCCACAAGTTCAAGTATGGAGGATGCACAGAAGGTGTTCGATGTATTGCTTGAAAGAGATAATTTTTTATGGAATTTGCTTTTACAGGGGTATTCAAAGTATGGGCCTTTTCTGGGTGCATTGAGATCCTTTGTTCAAATGCGGGTTTCCGGATTTGCATTGGATGAATATACATTTCCATTCATGTTGAAAGCGTGTGGCGGAGCGAAAGAAATTAATATGGGTATGGCGATTCATGGGCAAACAATTAAATTTGGCTACGCTTCTGATCTATTTGTGGGTAATGCACTTATAGCTTTCTATGGGAAATGTCAAAAAGTTAGTTCATCTAGGAAGGTTTTTGATGAAACGCCACAAAAAGATATTGTTAGTTGGAATTCGATGATCTCGGTTTATGTGGCTAATGATCTTCCTTGTGAGGCTCTGAAACTATTTCATCTAATTCTGAATCTCGAAACAGTTTCACCTGATAGAGCTACGCTGGTGAGTATTCTTCCAGCTTGTGCTCAACTGTCAGCTGTCAAAGAAGGGCTGTTCATTCATTCCTGCATCGTAAAATCCTGTATAAAACTTGACGCTGTCTTAGGTAGTGGTCTTATATCATTGTATGCGAATATTGGGCGCTTAAGGACTGCAAAGTTGATATTCGATCGAGTCCCTGATAAGAACATTGTGGTTTGGAATACGATGATTAAGGCGTATGGAACACATGGCCATGCTGATGAGGCTCTCAAGTTGTTTTACCAACTTGTTGATGCAGGATTAAGCCCAGATGATATGATATTTTTGTGTTTACTGTCAGCGTGTAGTCACGCAGGGATGATTTCAGAAGGTTTGTCTCTGTTCGAGAAGATGGAAAAATACGGAGTTAAAAGACACCACTTACATTATGCTTGTGTAGTCGACTTATACAGTCGTGCAGGATTAATAGACAAAGCACTCGAAATTGTTAGGACTATGCCTGTAGAGGCGGAGAAGGATGCTTACGGTGCCTTGCTTGGTGCTTGTAGGATACATAATAACATTGAAGTTGCAGAAATAGCTGCGAAAAAGCTGTTCGAGTTGGATCCTGAAAATGCTGGGCGATATCTTATTTTGATCAAGATGTATGAAGATGCAGGTCGGGTTGAGGATGCTGCTAGATTAAGAAAAATGATGAGAGACAAGAAGATTCAAAGGCCGGTGGGTTGTAGTGCAATCGAAATCGATTTTACTCTCCACAAATTTGGTGCAGAAGACGAATCTCATCCTCTCATGGAGCAAATCTTTGATACATTACATGAGTTGGAGATGTTGGTGGATGAACATATTTATGCTGATCAATTCATATTGAATGAGTAATAGGGAATCTAATTACTCAATGAGATTGTGTAGAAACCAGATTTTTGTCCTTCATATTGAATGAGTAATAGGGAATCTAATTACTCAATGAGATTGTGTAGAAACCAGATTTTTGTCCTTCCAATCTCATAGTTGTATCAAAAATTTCGTCGCTCTCAAACCAAAGCTAACTAGTTTTAACACTAGTTTTTTGTTTTGAAGTACAATTCATTATTAATTTTCCCGTAGGGAATTCTCCTTAACCCGAATTCAAGAAAAAGTAAAAGATATTCATCCTAAAATATTTTGCAAATATTTTTTTCGAATATGTTCAGTTTTTTTTATGACGTTTTGTTAAAACGAATTTCAACATGAGGAATATGTTCAGTTTTAATGTACTATTATATTTAATTGAACATAAATTACTAGGAGTGTTAGTGACTAATGTTGAATCTTTTGTATAACATTATCAACATTCTTATGAATATCACTCACAAGACTAGTATGCACAAGTGATCGTTGTGCGAGATAGTTGGTGGGACGACCTAAAGAACCAAGCAACAACAAGCATTGCTCGGCTACAAAAAAATTATAGGTATGCTAAATAATGGAAGTACAATTAATGAAAAATAATTGAAGTAATCATGATACTTAATATATACAAATTTTTGTGAGAGACGGTTTCTTTGAGAGACCATCTCTAATTGGGCCGACCAATTTAAATTTTTTTAAAATATTGTAAGTAGACATTAAGAATGGTGTAACTAGACATTTAAGATATTGAATGTAGGCATTAAAGATACGGTAAATTAGCATTAAAGATAATGTAAGTAGGCATTAAGAATACAGTAAATAGGTGTTAATTTTAAATGAACTGGACTTGAATTACGTCTCTCAAGAAACTAGATGTAGATAATATGCGAATCTTGAACCAAATATTTGAGAAAACAGAATTAAATGGAATTGAATTCATTTAATTAAAATAAAGAGTACACAGCAGGCTAATGTGTTTCTGCTACGAAACGGTTGATTTTATAAAGGGGACTTCAAGGGGGAAGTAACTTCAGGATAAGGGAAGTGAGATATCTGACCGTCGCGAGTGGTGTACCTGCAACCACAAAGAAAGACTAAACCGGGGCTGATGTTCCGAAAAAGCCCTCCGATGCTTAAGTTAGACCGGAAAAGGAAATTGTATGAATATATATCAGTTTGAGAGTAGAAAAACATAACCTGATTTCGGTAGAAAGATGTTCTATTTATATGAGTCTTGTGCTTGGAAGTAGTAACCGCCAACCAGTTATTTCTGTGCCATTATCTTCTGGAGGACATGGTCACTCACGAAAGTGACATAGTGGCGATAGTTTTCAGGAGTGATGGGCAGTTACTTATGGAAGTGTCTTCACTTGGAGGGAGACAAAGTAACTATCGTGCTGTTATTGAATGCATGTGCTATTTTGACCACGTTTGACCATATCGACATTGACTTATGTGTTTCACTGTTGACTCGTTGACCGAGGGTATCTTGGATAATTCGAGTACACGGGATTTCTTATCCCCAACATTGGACCCACGCTTATGGGGCAAGAGAGGATGCTATATTAAAAGGACGACCTTGGCCTGTAAGCGAAAATGACTCGGCTTTTTGATGTCTCGGATACTGGATGTTTTTGACTTCGCTTCCACAGCTGGATTTTTGGCCCCAACTCTGTTAGGCCAATAATAGGGGTCCGACTTATAGAAGTCTTAGACCATGTTAGGATATTTGGCCATATCTTGGCCCCAACCCTCTTTAGGGCCAATAGGGGGGTTCGACTTATAGAAGTTTGGACCATGTTAAGATACTTAACCAAATCATAGCCCCAACACTCTGTAGGGCCAATAAGGGGTCCGACTTATAGAAGTCTCTGACTATTTTAGAACACATAGCCAAATCTTGGCCCCTAACACTCTGTAGGGCCAATAGGGGGGTCCGACTTATAGAAGTCTCAGACCATGTTAGAACACTTAGCCAAATCTTGGGTCCAACACTCTGTAGGGCCAATAGGGGGGTCCGACTTATAGAAGTCTCGGACCATGTTTGAACACTTAGCCAATTCTTGGCCCCAACATTCTATAGGCCAATAGGGGGGTCCTACTTATGGAAGTCTCGGACCAAGTTACCAGATTTTGCTTGAAAATGGTATGTTTTCATGGGTACATGAACAGTAATTCCAAAGAGCATTAATGATGACTATGAATTCTCACCTACCCAATTAATTTCGCACATTTTCCCTAAATCTTCTAGTCAGAGAAAATTCTAAGGTTTCCTATTCAATTTCTAGAGAGAGAGAGAGGCTTTGACAATTGGCGATTTCTGACAACATTTTATACTTAGTCAAATCTTTTCAAACCAGGTATGCTTTAATTCCTTATTATTCACATAAATTTCATAACTATTTTTATGATCTTCAATTAATTTCCTTTAATCTTCAAATAATATTCAACATGTTCTTGTGACTCTTCAAAATGTTCTTGTTTGCATAGCTTTTGACCTTGATCCATATACATCATTCCCAATTGGTTGTTTGTATGCCTTTGACTTGTGACATGGAGCCCCCTTACTTTGATGAATTATGTAAGGAAATGCCCCAACTTAATCTGAACAAAGACTCGAAATTTAACACCCCGAAGAGGAAAAGAGTGAATTCTGGTGAGTCGGATGATGGTAGTCCTAGTTGTTAATTGACTCTGCATTATAAATCAATTCCAAGTGATGACGAGTCTGATACCTTACCATTTTATCCTCCAGAGACCATACTGCCTTACCCTTGGGAGGTGTCTTTAGCATTTGCTCCTGTATACTTGAGAATTGAACCTAAACTTTTAGAGATTATTCATGTAGATAAAGAGAAGATGGCAGAAAAAGAATGTTCACCAAGCCGGGACATCGTAGAGAATCTTCCTCATCCCTTTTATATTCTAAATGGGGGACCTATTAACTATTTTATTGACGCTAAAACAATGGAGTTATTTGGCAGTAACCGACGAAGTATGTCGAGGAGGTGGGGTTTGATCGATGGTTTTGATGATGTGAAGCCCGGGTTATACGATACGACCCGTTATCCCCCTAGAGGATGCATTGCAGTTTATGATAAAGCTTTTGAGTTAGGGTTAAGGTTTCCTTTACACCTGTTCCCAAGAGAATTTATGAGATCTTTGAACGTAACGGTCGCCGAGTTATACCCTAACGCTGGGTCTGCATAACAACTTTTATTCTGGTACACAAGGGGTTGGGTTTGGACCCCAGTATGACATTTCGTCATATCTATCGGGCTAGATTATGCAGTTCGAAGGCAAACGGTCCTGCTTGATAACATTTTCCCACCGTAGATCTTTTAAACTAGTAGGAGATTTGCCGGATAATAATAAGCATTTACGGACAAAGTTTGGATATCTTTATAGTAGACAGGGCTGAAATCACTAGTAAAAAAAGTCTCATTAGTAACCCCTTATTTGTATCTTTTATTGAAATATAAGATACAAACAATACTTTTTGTATCTTTTATTTTAACAAAAGATACAATGAAATCTTATTTGTATCTTTGAATTAAACAAAAGATACAAATAATACCTATTTGTTTCGTTTGTTTAGACAAATGATACAAATAATCATTATTTGTATCGTTTGTAATACATCCGATACAAATAGGACATATTTGTATCTTTTGGTAAAACAATCGATACAAACAATGTCTTAAGTATAAAACGTGCTTCCTTTCTCCTTTCCATTCCCTTCGTTCTCATAGCGAAAACTCTAATGGTTCCTCATTTTTATGTTTCTGGAGAAAAAAATGGAGAATTCCTTCCCTCTCCCATACCACAACTAGATATTAACTAATATTTTTTAGCCTATTAATTTTAATCCACATTTTTTCGGAGTTTTGATAAAGCTAGTTGGATAATCAATTTAGAGATTTCCTCAACTTGATATTGTCATCACTTCCGCCAATGTTTTGCATCCTTGCTCATTCTCATATTATGGTATTGTTATTTATTATTTGTCTTTTAAATTAACTTTTTGAGTTTTTTTTCTTGTTTTTGATATTTCATTTTTCGTTAAAACCCTACATTTTCTAAATTTGAGAGTTTTTCCCCCAAATACATAACTTTTTATCAGCAAAATAGGGTTTAATTATACTATAAAAACCATATATTTGGGATTTTTTACCATTAATTTGGCGAGTTTCCCATTTTGACCTGCAAGTTTTTGAGACCCTTTCATCCTTTTTTGAGTAGAGATGTTTTTAAATGAAATGTTAAGTCTTTGGCAAGTACTATATTTGAAGAAAATGATAAAATTGGTGGATTTTCTACCTTGGAAGATGAAACGAATTTGGTTGACAATGAAACAAATGTTTCAAAGACCAGCAACAATAAAGACATCAAACAAAGATCAGACAGTGCAACCACCTTAACACTTGCACCAAATGGGGATCACCAGGCCATAACAAAGGAGAGGCCTTATGCTTTTTTCATCAACTTGGTATCAGAGCCCTGTCACGAGAAGGGCAAGGTAGCATATAGGCAAGGAGAATCAAGAAGGGACTACTCATTGTTCTGTACTTGTCAAAGGAGGAAGGTTTGAGGAAAATCAGGAGCAAGTTTGTTTAAATACTCCACATTGCCTCCATTTTCTACTAGTGGAAAAAAAGCCATTGGCTGCGAGACATAGGCTACGGTTGTTCAAAGACCCAGCTTAAAATAGAAAAAAATATCGCAAAAAAATATATATATATACATAGGCTGCGGTTTTTATAAAAACCGCAGCAAATAATCCAAAAAATCATATAGGCTGCGGTTATACTCATTGACCGCAACAAATAACCCAACAAATTTTAAAACCAATGCAAGCCCAGCCCAGAAAGAAAAAATCCTAGTTCAGTCATTTATATTGTGCCTTCCTTCTAAAGTTCCTCTTCAATTGCGCCTTCCTTCTGAAAATTCCTCTTCAAATGCAAGCCCAGCAAATTCCTTCTTCTGAAATTCCTTCTTCCTTCTTCAGAAATAACCCAACAAATTTTAATTTCCTTCTTCCTTCTTCCTTCTTCCTTCTTCCTTCAATTGCGCCTCTTCTGAAAAAAAAAATTCGCCTCTTCAATTCCTTCTTCCTTCTGAAAAAAACCCATTTTGATTCGCTGTATCTTTCGACATGGACGTTTCCAGAGGATTTCAAGGATGTCATCGTTAAGGATTTGTCAAGGATGTCATCGTTTGATATAGGTTGGCTACGTCTCGAACAATAACCAAACTATATGCACACGTTTACTTGCTGTTTCGGTTTCAATGAATTTGTTTTTGCGATTTTTGTGGGTTTTGTAACAAGAAAATTAAAAGGGATATGTTGAATTAATCAACTAAGAACGGCTGAACCAAAGGTTTTTAATTCGATACAGAAACACCACGAATTAAGAACAATGGGCTCCTAAGAACACATTCAATCTTTAGCCAAAAGAATGAAAAGCATAGGAACTTCAAAATACTTAAACTAATCCAAGTTAAAGTAATTTGCAAAGACAAGAACAAACACTTGCTCAAAGGTTTAATATTATTTCAAGAGTTCAATGAATTCTTACAAGAACTAAGCTAGACTATATATACTAGAAATTCAGCAACTAACTAAGAAAGCAAAGATTACCACTTGCAAATAAAATCAGAATCAACTCCATTATGCACGGCTACTAATCAACCTTATTTGCACTATCTTTTCTTCAATATTCATATGATATTTTTGGGCTGATTCATATAAGATTTCTTCATAAATTGATGGTATTCCAGAGGATTTGTCAAGGATTGTGTAATATTACATTAATGTTCATGCATTTTTCAAGGTTTTTTTTTTCTGATGGATCGATTATTAGGTTTTTTGATTGTAGGTTTTCATCTGATGGTATTCCAGAGGACGTTTTCGATTATTATTGTAATTTGTTGATTGTAGGTTTTTTTCTTGTAATTTTTCAGACAAAGTTGGAATCTTTTTGATGTTTTCTTTGTGGGGTTTATGTTTGATTTGTGAATATGTTTTTTTGGGTGTAATTGAATGTATGTAGATGATTCTATGTAGGTTTACTAAGTTTCAGTTTACTTTAATCCAGTTCAAGAGACAAGTTCATTGATACAAAACCTAACGAAATGAAAAAAAAAAAGCCATCAAAGGCTGCGGTCATTGCCAAAACCGCAGCCTTTGATGACCTTTTTTTTGTTCTAAAAATGGGGTATAGGCTGCGGTTTTTATGACCGCAGCCAATAAGTTTTTCTCATCTGCTGCTATTACTAGTGCTGCGAGTCAAAACCGCAGCCTATACCCCCAAAAAAACCGCAGCCTATGTGCTTTTTTCCACTAGTGTTCATTCAGGGAGTGATTCTAACTATCTTGATTTTATTTTGTTTATTCTTTCAGAAATATTTACACATTTCAGACACACTACACAAACAACACATTGAGTCCTATTTTCAGAACAGCTTGCATATTGTTTTAAAGATCTTGGCGTGTTTTCTTTGGATTGATCTGTTTTTGGCTTTGTCTTCTTTAACTACATAACCATCATGGACAGAGATGAGAGGTTTAGAGCCCTGGAGGAAACTGTAGACAGACTAGTGCAAGGGTTGGCTAACATGGAAGTGTTTAACAACCATCAGATTGAGAGACCACAATAGATACAAATCAACTTGAGAAATCAAGCAAAAAGAACCATCAATATTGATATTCCTTAATTTGATGGCCATTCACATGACCCTGAGACCTAACTAGACTGGGAAAATAGGTTGGAACAGTACTTTGAGTTCAGGGAAACAGGCCCAGATAGCCAATATAAGCTAGCAAAAGTCAAGATGATTAAGGTGGCCTCTACCTGGTTGGAGGGTTGATAACCGGTTTGTAATGCGTCGTTAAAGGCTAGAAACCTAGGCTAATCAAACAATATTTATAACACTCTATTACAATTATAGCGAGTATAGAAGTAAGTTAGGGATCGAACCACAAGGACAAGGTTAGGCAAGGTTAGGTGCTAGGTGTAGAGAAATATAGTGTGTGTATGAAAGGGTGTTTGAACTAAACTAGGAAAGCAATAAACAAGATTAAGATAAGCAATAGGAGACAAACGAGGATGGTAAGGATCCACCCTAGGTCGGTTCTATGTTCTCATGAAAAGCTAGGTCAAGGGAGATCGAACGTGAATCGATCGAGACACTCTAGATAGCGAGGGAAAGTTGGTGACATATAACCATGTGAACGACCCATAATTGCCCTATGTCTCATCAAGAGTGGCAGAACAAAATTCGCATCGAATATCAATCAAACAATCCACAACAAACCTCAACCCTAATCTAGCACATGAACAACATTCACCAAACCTAGGGTTTCACCAAACCAAAATCCGTAAAGAAACTACTCTAACATATTGAAACAAACTACAACTAAGAACATGAAGGAAAGCATGGAAACAAGCATTAGGGCAAGAAGGAAACTAAGAATAAGCAAGAACAAAGCAACAAGACTATTTATCAACTATACTAGAAAGCAATAAAGAAAGCAAGAACAAGATTGAGATGCAAATAAACAAGATTCAAGGCAAGAATCAAAGCATGAAAGAACAAAACATTAAATAGCATAAATGAAAGATAAATAAAGGAAGAAAGCAATAAATGAAAGAAGACTTATGTAGAAACACTTAGAGATTATGAATGCAACAAGAGGGGGGTGAATTGTTGTATTGCTTTTTGCAAGTATTTATGCCCTGTTTTTGCGGAAATTAAAATCAAACTAAATACTTAAACAAAATGCAAGAAAGTAAAAGGAGACAAGAACTTTCACATGGAAACTTTCTAGGCCTAATAGAAAGAAAACCACGACCACTCCAGATTTTAAATTCTCTTATTATGTTTTAGGCAATTAACACAATTACATAAAACAATTTCTTCTCTTCTCTTCTAGGCCAATTCTCTTCTCTTTCTCCTTCTCTTTCTCTTCTCTTTCTCTCGTTCTTTTCTCACGAATCCCCCCTTAGACTTCCCAAGTCTAATTTTACAAACTCTCAAAAACCCTTTACAAAAATAATTTTCTAAGATTGGATAAAAACTAAAGATTGCACAAGGAAAATATTTGAGAATTAATTGTCAAATTAAGCAAATGAATATTTTTCCTTTTCTTGAATGATCTCTCTTGATTTTCTTGAATATGGCACTCTCGCACCTATGGCCGGTTACAATATCTCTTTTATAAGAGATAGGACCGTGTAACAAAGCCATAATCCCATTATCTAATGATGTGGGAAGGTGGGTAGGAAGCTTGGGAGTTACTCCAAGTCCCACGGTTAATTTGGCTAAAAATAGTAAATTCCTATTTTTATGGAGATGAATTAGGAACTCTTATTTTAGCTCTCAAGGTGGTTAATTATTTTTGCCAATTAATATTCCTGTGCGACTTTTAGTTATAACCGTAAAAAATTCTAAAATACATAGAAAAATTTATTTTTCTACTTTCGCTGATTCTTTTCTCAACCAGCTTCACTGGAAACCCTACACTGTCTCCATCTGATCTTATATCAATCTTGGAACTGGGACAATTTGATTGACTTTTTATTTAACCTTCAAGATTGACTCGTTTGACATTGACCTTGACTTTGACACGTACATTATTCTTTAAGCAAGCCTTTAGTTGCCATCGATGATTTTTACAAATCGGATATATGACCTACAAAACAATCTCTATGGTTTGTTTGTTTATAAACGTTAAGTCATCATCAAAACTCAATTGGGCCAACAAATTTCCCCTTTTTGATGATGACAAACTTTATAAACAAACTTAATTAAGACTAGAGTAAAATAAATAAATTAGAGCATGCAAGAGATTTGAGCAAGTCTAACTTTGGCAAATCAACTTATAATTTACCAAATATTCATTTAAAACAATTTACTCTAAGATTCAATTTTAAGACATATCAATTTGTGTGTATCTAAACATGACTTATGTCTTTAAAATTTAATCATATTTCAAATAATACTAAACAAAACAGCTTAAGTATCAAAATATAGTAAATGTATCAACCTATATGAATTTTCGAAAATCTTAACACGTATTGGTGATTTTCTAAATGAAGCAAAACAGTAATACTCAAGTAGTATCTAAGCAAGCATGGGAACACTTTAACATAGAAAATTCATTTTTGATACGAATAAAATCAGTCAAGGCAATACTAATGATAATCAAAATAAAACATGATGTAAAATAAAGCATGATGTAATTTTAAAATCAGAGCAATGAAAAATTTAGAAAAATTTAGAGCATATATTCTAACATGTAATAGATAAGCATCAGAGCATAGGCATCACAAGCATAAGCATAAGTTTGTTGCCTTTCTTCCCCATTTTGACATCAATAAAAAAGGACTGGATATATCAACCCACAACACTAAGGCAAGCATTAGTGAAATTAAGAAAGTAAGCATCACATAACTTAGTAAATACCAGAACATTATCAAGATATGCAACATATATGCATCATAGACCATATGAAAGTAGTAGATTAAAAGTAGCAACAGAAGTTCAAAAGTAGCAAAAAATTACAAATTGTCGTACCCGAGATGCGATATGGCCAAAAAACTAAAAATGATTAAGTAGGTAGAAGAAGGGATCAGTGGGCAATCTCCTCATCAACGAATTCGGTCTGCACTTCAACCGTATCCAGCTTTGCTCCAAGACGGGTCTCCATCTGGGACAGCTGATCAGTGATGGAAGCAAGTGAGACACGAACTTCATCTTGAAAGGCGTAGAGTTGAGACTGAAAATCAACAAACTTGGAGAGAATAATATCTAGGTTAGCAGGAGGAACAGTAGAGGGGTTAGTATCAAAACCAGGTGTAGTGTGTGGAGGTGAAACGTGTGAGGTGAATGGTGGTGGCGTAGTAGGTATAGGTGATGGTGGTGGTGATGGTACATGTGGTGGTGGAGGTGTGGCTGGTTTTGGTGCAGGTGGGACATTTGTAGGCTCTTTGGTGGGATGTGAGGTGATTTTGTCATCCAAACCAACAAGACGTTTTGAGGCCAGCCTGCTACTCTTTCTTGGAGTGAGTACAGGCTCTCCCTTAACTGGCATAGCAACCTCCTCATAATCAGAACTTTCATCGGAATGTTCTTCCTCCAGTTCTTCACCTTCCCCTTCTCCAGAGGCTTCCTCCTCACTTAATACTTCCCCCTGTTCCTTAGTAACCTCTGCCTGTTCAGTGTTGGCAGAGGGAACAACTCCCTGAACCTCTTTTTCCCTTTCTTCCTTCTCCTCTCCTTCCTCTTCCTTTTCTTCTTCTACCTTCTCATCATCCGAACTAACATCCTCTACTTCCTCTACAGCATCCTCTAGAATCCCCTTTTCATTTAATTTTAGATGCAAATTGTTCAAGCATTTTGCACCTATTTTGTTATTGGCACTCATAGGGAATTCTAGGCCATTTAAAGGAACACCGGATTTCTTAAAAACATGAGTCAACAAACCTCCAGACCCTACCATAGAACGCTTCTCTATACCATCAGCCAAATGTGATATCATCAATGAAGGAAAATTGATTTTAATGTGGTTAGCCAAACCATAAATTAAGGTAGCATCACGAAGGTTTACTTCGCTACGCTTGGAATTGCGAGGAAAAATAAATCTTCGAGCAATGTTATACAACAGCTTGTGCAGTGATGATAAAGAGTTGTGGCTAAAACGTTTTTTGTCATTGATTCCTAAAAATTTTAACACAGTCTTTTCATTTATTCCGGAAAAGACAATCTTTGATCCTACGTAATATGTATCGAACCCTACAGCAGGAACATTGAACCATTCCCCCAACATAAGACTATTAAACTCAATCTTGATTTCTTTGACTGTGCTTGAACAAACCCCGTTTTCAATTGAGAAATTTTTAATAAATTCACGCATAAGATTTGGGTAAATCGAATTGCATGAGTAGTCATACATCAAAACTTTCCACCCTTGATTATTTATAATCGCATGTAATTGAGGGAAAGGGTTTGATTCATACCAGTATTTGTCAATTCCAAATCTAACAGACATTTCTTTTGCGACTTCCTCAGCGCTATTTGGGTGTAGTTGCTTGGTCCTCTTTGTGGGTCTGGATGAAGAAATCCTTTTTGGGTTGGAGTGTGGTCTTTTTGTTCCGGCATGCATGGCCTTTGGGGTTGAAGTTTTGTGTTCTTGTGAGGATGGTTGAGGAGCGTCTCTTGAAGGTGAGGGATGGATGACTTGTAATCGTTTTGGTTGAACGAATTTTGGGGCTTTTCCCTTGGTGTTCTTGCTAGAAGAGGATGATTTAGGGGTTTTCATTTTGATGAAGAAGATGAGAATAAGGATTGAAGGAGTGAGAATGAGGGTTTGACGGTTTTAGGAGGGTTTTGTAATGAGTAGTACTTGTGTGAGTGATGGGTTGTGTGAGTGATGGATGGGACGTGAGAGAGTGGGTATTTATGAGTGCGTGGACGGTTATATGAGGGTTTGGTACTACTTCTTGGATCAGTTTGTATAGTGTGAATGATGAGTGTAACGAAAGGTTCGCGGGTATATTGAATGAATCAAAGCGGGTAATAACGATATTTCGAAACACTACGATGATCCGTCTTCTACCAATTTTTAAGTTGACCAATCGAAAAATAAAAATAAAAAGAAATAAAAATTCTAGAATTTTGTGGAAAAAGAAAAATAAAGAAAACATACAATCGAAAAATAAAATCAAAGAAAAACATATGTCCTCGTTTTTTTTTTTTTTT
>CM033457.1:5070316-5125204 GCA_019425755.1 Amaranthus cruentus | reverse complement strand
CACACTTTATTTCTTTTAAACTCGTTTAGTTCATCTTGCATTGCCACAACCCAATCTGAATCTTGTAAGGCTTCTTTGTGATTCTTGGGTTCCAATGTTTAGAGAAATGCAAAGTGTGCACAAAAGCTTCTCATCTGGGATCTTGTTTGTGTTCCCTTGCTTAAGTCACTTAAGATCAAGTCAATTGGATGTGACTTTTGATGTTTCCACGGTTTAGGCACGAAGTCTCTTGTGGAGACTGATGTGGAAGTAGGCTCAGTGACTTGATTTTCATTGTGCTAGGCTTCATTTCTTTCATTTTGTACTGCTCTGGGAACAACTGGATCAGGAACAACTGGATTGTCCTGATTTTCCTGCTGTTCCTGTACCTGATTAGGTTCACCATTTTGAACATGTTGCTCTTCATTTACTTCCTTTTCTTGCTCTTTATGTATGTTTTCATCATCTTCCAGGTTAGCAAGACCTATCTTAAAATCACCTGTTTCTTGTTCACTTGTCATAAAATTAGATTCATCAAAAATAATGTGAATCGATTCTTCAACACACATATTTCTCTTGTTATAGACTCTATACGCTTTACTGTGGGATGAGTAGCCAAGAAATACTGCCTCATCACTTCTTTCATCAAATTTACCTATATTTCTTTTTCCATTTACATGCACAACGCATCGACATCCAAATACACGAAAATATGAAATATTAGGTTTAATGCCTTTAAACAGTTCATAGGGTGTTTTAGAAGTGATAGGTCTAATTAACACACGATTCACAATATAGCATGCAGTATTAACGACTTCAACCCAAAATTTCCTCGGGAGACCACTAGCTATTAACATGGTTCTAGCCATTTCCTCTAATGTTCTATTTTTACGTTCCACCACACCATTTTGTTGTGGTGTCCTTGGCGCGGAAAAATTGCGACTTAAACCATGCTCGTTGCAATAATCCATAAACCTTGAATTTTCAAATTCTTTACCATGATCCGATCTTATGTGGACAAGTTGATTGTTACTGGATTTTTGAATTTTATTGGCAAATGCAACAAATTCATCAAAGGCCTCATCTTTGCTAGATAGAAATAATGTCCATGTAAATCTACTGTAATCATCAACTATAACAAATATATATCGCTTTCCACTGCGACTTTGGATTCTCATTGGTCCACAAAGATCCATATGAATAAATGCAAGTGGCTTTGAGGTGGTCACGACATTTTTAGGTTTGAAAGACAACCTTACATGTTTTCCTTTGGCACAAGGATCACATACTTCATACTTTTGAAATTTAAGGGACGATAGTCCTCTAACTAGGTCTTTAGTTCGTAAAGTATTAAGCAATGAGAAACTAGCATGACCTAAACGTTTATGCCAGAGAAGAGGGTCATCTTCTAATACACTAAGACACGTTAGACTGATTTTGGGAACAGTGTCGAGGTCCACAACATAGGTGTTCCCTTTTCTGATTCCTTCCAGAATGGTGTCTCCTGTGTCATTCCTAGAAATAATGCACTTTTCAGAAGTAAAGTTTACAGAGTTACCTTTGTCGCAAAATTAAGAGATACTTAACAAATTATGTTTTAAATTTTTGACTAAAAATACATTGTCAATAGCATGGGAACTTGACCTTCCTACTTTTCCTTTTGCAATGATTTCGCCTTTTATATTGTCTCCAAAGGTCACAGTTCCTCCATTATAGGCTTCAAGTGAGAGAAATTTTGATCTATCACCTGTCATGTGCTTGGAACAACCACTGTCGAGATACCATGAGCTGTTCCCCCCCACTAGAACCTGCAAAACGAACTAATTGTTAGAGGGTGGAACCCAGCCAACCTTGGGTTCCATGTCGATTATGCATGATATATATTTCTTAATCCAAATCCTATCGACATATATTTGGTTCGTTTTGTTATGCTGTTCCCTTTTTAAACATTGATATTTCAGGTGCCCGGTTTTGCCACAAAAGGAACAGATCTTACTACTTGGGAGATCATCATAGACCTTTTTCTTTTTATTGTACTTATTGTATCCTAGACCTTCAGTTCCTTTAGTTTTGGCCTCAAGAATCCATTTGGGGACCTCTTGGATTTTCCCTTTTCCTCTTGAATTTAATTCAAGCTTTAGCTTTTCATTATCATTTTTAGTGGATTCTAAGTCTAATTTCATCTTCTTAAAGTCGGTATTTATATCTTGAATAGGTTTGGTCTTTATTTTTTCTTCTAACCCTAACAATTTATATTGACTTTATTTAATATTTAACATGATGTTTTCTTGTTTTACTTTTTCTATAATTTCCTTTGACATCACATTTTGATCAAGTAAATCAAAGAATTGAGTTTGCACATCAGACCTAAAAGAATTTTGGTAGGATACTAGGTCATTACTGGCCTTAAGGTCTTTTTCTATTTGAAGACAGGTGGCAGTTCGTTTTTCCAGATTATTTTGTGTCTCCAAGATCATTTTGATTAATTCATGTTTATCCAATCTAAATAGGTAATTAGGAAATGAATTAGAAGACAATACCTCTTTTCCTTTGGACTTTTCATCATGTGTTGCCATGAGACAATGATTAGCTGTTTCCTCCTCAGCTGGAGCTTTGGTTTCAGCTTCACTTTCAGATTCTCCCCATGCAGCTATCATTGCTTTGCGAAAGTCAGTTTTGTTGAAGTTTCCTTTGTTCGGTTGTCTTCCTGTTTCCCTTGCCTTCCCTTTGCCCTTCTCGTTCTTCCATTGAGGGCATTCTCTGATGAAATGGTCAGTGCTTCCACACTTGTGACATTCGTAGTTGGTTTTGGAATTAGCAGTTCCCCTTTCTTTGTTGTTTCTTTGATTATTGTATCTGCTGTTCCTGAAAAACTTTTTGAATTTTTGAACCAACATTGCTGTTTCATCTTCATCACATTCTGACTCTTCTTGTTCATTTGCTGTAAGAGCCAAGCCTTTGTTTCTGGAACTGTCAGCTGTTCCTAGATGTAATTCATGAGTCATCAGGGAACCAGCCAGCTCTTCCAGATTGAATTTTGTGAAATCTTTGGATTCTTGTATGGCTGTGACCTTAGCTCTCCAGCGGTCATCTTGAGATGGACTTCTGAGGATTTTCCTAACCTGTTCATCTGACGGAATAAGCCTTCCAAGTGAGACAAGTTCGTTAGTTATGTTAGTGAACCTAGTGAACATTTCTTGAATACTTTATCTAGGTTCCATAACAAATATTTCATATTTTGACATTAGCAAGTCAATCTTGGAACGCTTCACTTCACTGGTTCCTTCATGAGTAACTTCCAGCACATCCCAAATCCGCTTGGCTGTTTTGCAACCCATAATACGATTGTGTTCATTCGGTCCAAGCCCACAGTGAAGTAATTTGATGGCAAGAACATTCATCTCCATTTTCTGAAAATCTTCTTTCTCATATTCAGTTATCGGTTTGGGAACAATCTCGTTATTGGAGTTGGTAGTGGTTACCTCAAAATCTCCAACTTCGATGACTCTCCAAAATTGATAGTTTTCGGCTTGATGAAGATTTCCATCCTATTCTTCCAATATGTGTAGAATTTTCCATCGAAAATTGGCGGTCTTTGAGTAGAGTAACCTTCTTCCATACGTTCATTCATTTTCAAGATCTCTAAAATACCAAGATACAACTCTCAGGGTTTCCTGATCAAATGAGGAACAGGGCTCTCATACCAATTGTAGAAACACTTAGAGATTATGAATGCAACAAGAGGGGGGGTGAATTGTTGTTGTAACCGCCCTGAATTATGAAGGCAAAGACTAATTGGAATTTAGTATTAATCAAGCGGAAGCTTGCTTTTGCCAGCACAATAAAGGGGATTACTTAAAGGATAAACCAATGTCCAAGTAGAATACTTGAACCACAACCAAAGCAATATAACGGAAGTCTTAACTATCTAAAATAAAGGAAAATTACAACCAAACCGAAATAAGTCCAAAGTTCAAAATACATCCTTAAAATAGTCCAAACCTAAACAACCAAACTAATAGTCTCTCAAATACAATAAAGAGATCTAAACAAAAGGGGAGTCATACTCCAACTCGGGTTCATCTTCCGCTCGCATATCCATTCTTCGTCGAGGTGCCATAGGGGTTTACTCTAAAAACAAAACCATTGAAAAACATACAAAGCATAGTATCAGCAAAAAGGCTGAGTATAAACACACTAGTGTCCGTCAAACAAGTTATTAAAAACCTTTTCGATTTGAGTAAATTCATTTTGAAAGATGCTTTTCATTTGATAAATCATATTATCATTCAACCCAGTTCAATGGTTCTATAGTAATTTCAAATTCTCAATTTTCATCATAAATCTTAAGATCTCAATGGATCCAATCAATTTCAAACTCATATCATAAGTTTGCATGGGTACTCTGTGAGTCATCCTGTGACTCGTTTGGTAGTCGGTCTACCGTCCGCGACATGTCCGGCAAGTGTAACACAATGGTATTGTGAACAATAAGCGCTCAGCATTGGTGAGCCGTTTAATCATGCACACAACATTTGCTGTGGCATATGTACCCGCCATTTAGGCTAAAACATTTTTGTATATAATATATACCTTGTAATTTCAATAGCATTTGAAAAGTCAAAAATATTAACTTCTTCCTTATGATAAACATCTTTTATTTGCAACATAGCAAAACATACTTTCTTTACAATATAGCAAAAATCAAATCATAATATTTCCCACATGGGTAAAACATGCTTAGCATAATCATATCATCAAACATAACCTTTTTATTATATTGGGGCATCATTAGCATGTGTGGAAATGCATCGCAACAAAAAGTGATTAACAATTCAACACGATTTTTCAAGGAAACCACTAAAATGTTTTGTTTCAATCAAAGAGTTTTGAAATTCATTCAAAACAAGTATGATATAGTTCATAAGTCTATAAAATCATTATGACAAAAGATTTCATAAAACATTATTTTCTTAAATACGAGATAGTTTCGCCGGTTATAAAATCGATAATTGATTTACAAAAAAATACATATTAATTCTCCAACAAGGCCCAAATTAATCAAGTCATTATAATACCTTAATTAAAATGAATTTAAGGTTGTCCCATTAGATTATAATTGGTTATGCCAATTTATAATGATTTTACGATTATTTTCGACAATCTAGGTTTTTACGGTTATTTAAATGATGTTTTAAATCCGTAAAATTTATAAACCATCTAAGTAAAACTTAATTTATACTATGAGGCAGTAGGTTACTAATAAAATTATAAGTTTTTGATATAGGTCTATTTTTACTCAAATTTAATTAACAATATTACACCTTTAAATAATTAAACAATATTTATTAATTTGATAAATTAGTAAATAATTAATAATTAGCTTAATAAAATTTTACCAAAGTTATAAAATTCATATAATACTTCTATTAGCTCATTTTAACTTATAAATGTCATGTATAATATATTTGTTTTTAATATAGATATTTTATCGATAAATCAATGAAATCGGTTTAAAATTATTTAAGTCCAAATAAATTAATATAAAAACTTTTATGATGTTCCAGAAACTATTTTAAGGAATATAAAATTTTAAATAAGCATTAAAAACCGTGCGGGGTATTTTTAATAATTAACATTGTTATTTTACCGATAAACCGAATAAAATTTATTTAAGTCCATATATGGTCACGAAAATCCATATAAATTTTTCAACATGTATATACTGTTTATATAAGTGTCTCATAAATTTTTCATGCTCAAAAGACGTCATTTAGTATTTATTTTGTATTTTACCATTTTCTAACTTACCGATTATTAATAACCGAGTAAAAACTATTAAGGTACTTAAACGTCAACAAAATCTTCTTTAAATTTTACCAAATTTATTTACTATCCATATGAGTATGTGACAAAAATTTCAAGTCCATATGTCTTCATTTAGTAATTATTTTATACTATTTAACAATTTACCAATAAACAATTTAACGATTACTCAAAAATCATGAAAAATTCCAAATTAAATATATTCTGGCCAAATCTTGTTGGAGACATTATAATATGATTTTATTAATTATTTTTGATGATCAAGAGTTTATGTAATACCATATTTCATAATAAGAGTATTTAACACCTTAAAACCCATCAAAATATCGATTTAACGAATAAATTTCAACAAAATTCTTCAAGAGATTATTTTAACATATAGCTACTGGAAATTACTCTTAAAATGCATTTCAAATATTTTCTAAGTCCATAAAACCATTTCCATCACAATTACTTTCACAAAGTAATGTAAATCATGCCTTTAAACATACAACAATTCTTAAAATCAACATGCATGATGCCCACAATAATAATACATGTAATAAATCATTGCATACTCAAAATTATCATTTTGATATCATTTTTCAAGATTTAAGAACTTCTCTTTGGGAATTTTATTTCTTTTTTTTAAAAAAAAAAACAAGTTTATACAAAACTTTCCCAACTTGCATTCTTAAACCCTTTAAAAATCACCCCATGTGACATACCTCGACTCCAAGCCTATATAAGTATTTCGTAAGCTCCTACGTAAGCTCCGATGTGTTCTTAGAAGTGGTTCCAACTTCGGGTCCTTGCCCTTCAAGTCTCAACTCCAACTCTTCAACTAAACATATTGCATTCATCCAAAAATCAACAAAAATTTTAGATTTCTAACATACACTTAACTTTCCTTAGTTGGAGTTGTTAAACTAATACTTGTGATGATTTTAACATATTTGGAGTATACTTATTATGTTGAGCAACATACTTAATCAAGTCCCATAATGTTACTTTAATCCTTTAAGTAACAAAATTTATAAGAGTGTGAAAACACATTTTCTTAGTTTCTAATTTTTTTTTATAGATTTATACAAGTGATGATTTTTCCTCTTTTTAGTCATAAAATATATCTTTATAACATACTTGATTTATGAGAAAGATTTTATACAAAAATCATTTTTATATTTACTTGTTCTAGTATAAGTTGTAAAAACAAAGCTTGTAACTTGAATTTAGGCTACCTTGTAAGAATGCTCCAAAGTGGTATGGATGAAGTATGATAAAATGAATAATATTTTTATGAAGTTTTTATGTTCATAAACTTCATATAGATAATCTTTTTGTAAGTATTTTTGTACGGGAATGAAAGTGTTGTTGTTGGAGATGGTTAGAGATGACCTTGTATGTGTTTATATGAATAGTTTAAGGAGTATATGAAGATTTTAATAATCCGGACAGCAACTATTATGCACTAAAATGTGTGTTTTTCAAGTGGTTTTAGTGAGGTTTTGAAGTAGAAACATGTAGGACTTGTAGAGATTCTTGAGGGAAGTTGTTTGAATGAGTTTGTGGGTGTACTGTATTAGGTGACAATTTATGAGTGAAATGAGGATGATGGGAGGGCTGATTTTCTACAGAAAAATCAGATGTTTATGGCCTTTGTATTTGGTCTTTGCATGCATGTAATGATGCCCAACATAGGTTAGAACAAAAGGGGTTCTTGGGTATAGTTTTTAGCTTATGTGTGTAAGTGTAGAAAGAGCTATAAGAGGATTAAGACAGCTTTAGCATGGCTGGTTGGGGCTATGTTTTTGATGATTTTTGTCCATCATTTGATCTATCATAGTGTAGGAAATGTTTATCTAAGATAGTTTAAAGTTTGGGTAAAAATTGTTGTACATGTAACAAGTTATGTGACTTATACTATATGTTTTAAAATCACTTGTATATGTGTATGAAATATTTAATTTACTCCCATCATGTTTAAATAATATGATCGGGTAATAATTAAATTTTCTCGAACTATTATCGGTAGTTGCTCAACTTTAGGTTTTACCTCCAAAGTTTACGTTTCTTGTTACGATTCATAATCACATTACGAATTAACAAGTTTCTAATCATCGTAGAAATTTTTCAAATTTCTACCATCACTAATTAAATTTTAATTAGTGAATGACAAATATTAAAGGAAAAAAAATTAGGCGCTAAAAATGACTAATGAAATCTCATTAATGATGCGACTGTTTCAGTTGTATTGCTTTTTGCAAGTATTTATGCCTTGTTTTTGCGGAAATTAAAATCAAACTAAATACTTAAACAAAATGCAAGAAAGTAAAAGGAGACAAGATCTTTCACGTGGAAACTTTCTAGGCCTAATAGAAAGAAAACCACGACCACTCCGGATTTTAAATTCTCTTATTATGTTTTAGGAAATTAACACAATTACATAAAACAATTTCTTCTCTTCTCTTCTAGGCCAATTCTCTTCTCTTTCTCCTTCTCTTTCTCTTCTCTTTCTCTCGTTCTTTTCTCACGAATCCCGCTTAGACTTCCCAAGTCTAATTTTACAAACTCTCAAAAACCCTTTACAAAAATAATTCTCTAAGATTGGATAAAAACTAAAGATTGCACAAGGAAAATATTTGAGAATTAATTGGCAAATTAAGGAAATGAATATTTTTCCTTTTCTTGAATGATCTCTCTTGATTTTCTTGAATATGGCACTCTTGCACCTATGGCCGGTTACAATATCTCTTTTATAAGAGATAGGACCGTGTAACAAAGCCATAATCCCATTATCTAATGATGTGGGAAGGTGGGTAGGAAGCTTGGGAGTTACTCCAAGTCCCACGGTTAATTTGGCTAAAAACAGCAAATTCCTATTTTTATGGAGATAAATTAGGAACTCTTATTTTAGCTCTCAAGGTGGTTAATTATTTTTGCCAATTAATATTCCTGTGCAACTTTTAGTTATAACCATACAAAATTCTAAAATACATAGAAAAATTTATTTTTCTACTGGGAACTCTGCACTGTCTCCATCTGATCTTATATCAATCTTGGAACTGGGACAATTTGATTGACTTTTTATTTGACCTTCAAGATTGACTCGTTTGACTTTGACCTTGACTTTGACACGTACATTATTCTTTAAGCAAGCCTTTAGGTGCCATCGACGATTTTTACAAATCGGATATATGACCTACAAAACAATCTCTATGGTTTGTTTGTTTATAAACGTTAAGTCATCATCAAAACTCAATTGGGCCGACAACTTACATAAGCTTAAACGGAAAGAAAGATTACAATGCTTGGAAAGTAAATGAGAAAGCTTTAAATCTAATCTAGGGCAAGAAAAGTAAAGAGAAAGCAATTAAAATGATGTTCTAATAGGAGAGAGGGTTTCTATCTATCAAAACATGACTCTTACATTCAGATTAGAGGGTTTATTTAGGCTATACAAGAGGGAAACAAAAATCCCTAAAAGCGCATTCGCCTGAATGGAGGACAACATTCGCCTGAAGGGACCTTCATTCGCCCGAATGAAGTCCATTCGAGGTTTCCGGTAGCTTTGAGAATCAATAGGGGAACTTTTTGATCCATTCACCCGAATGCCACACCATTCGCCCGAATGGATGTGCATTCAGGGTTTCCAGTAGCTTTTGGCACGTTTCCTTGATGTTTTCCTTCCATTCGCCCGAATGGGCTTGTCATTCGCCCGAGCCAGCTCAAATTCGACTGAATGGGTGGCCGAATGCTTCTAATTCTTCCTCAAAACTTGTTCTTGAAGTATCGGAAGATCTTTCAAAGAGTGCGAGACTTCCGGGAATGGCTTGGGACACTCAAGAATGCTTCGATGTGCGTGTCTCATCTTCGACTTCAATGTCTAAGCCTCGAACTCGACTCGTTTTACCTCGAAACCTCCGAAAATACCTGAAATAACCTTAAAACACCGCGGAGACAAGATCAAGGTAAAATCAAGCGTTAAACGCATAAAAACAATGTAAAACATCGAGACTCGACACCAAAGTGAGGACATAAATGTGCTTTAAATCGAGCACATTAAGGTTCTGCAGAGACAAAGGGTTAGGGAAGAAAGGTCTGGGATCAATACATGGGACACAATAAAGATGCATTTAAGAAGGAAATATGTACCACCCACCTACAGACACCAACTATACATGAGATTCAGCACTTTAACCCAAGGGACTAAGTCTGTGCAAGAATATCTTCAAGAATGGGAAAGACTAACAGTGTTATGTGATGTGAACGAGATGGAGGATCCGAGAGTCAGTAGGTTCATAGCAGGGCTAAAGGAGGATATTAAGGAGAAAATGATGTTTTCACCTCAACTCACAGTACATGATGCAGGCAACTTAGCCATTGAGATTGAAAATAGAAATAATAGGAAGAAGTAACAAACCACTATCTCTTACACCAGGACCCCTAAAACCTACACACCTAGGACTCAAAACTCATCTAGTACCCTAAGGAAGGATGCTTTAGGGCCTGTTCAAAGAACCACACCCACCAAGGTAATGTCCCAACTAAGGACATAGTGTGTTTCAAATGCAATGAGAGGGGTCATCATAAAAGGGATTGTCCAATTGGTAGTGGGTACATGCCAGTTCTGTATGGCTTCTACCATATTTGGATCCATCTTCACTCCTGTTCTACCTACAATGTATCCTAAGAAGCTTACCTCAGGTTGGAGAAAGCTATATTTTTCTAGTTTGCCATACAACTTCTGTCTTCTCAAGACTTCAAATAATTGGTTTAGGTGGTCTAGGTGTTCTCCAAGCTCTTTGCTATATATAAGTATGTCATCAAGGTACACCACTACAAATTTGCCTAAGAAGGGTCTCCAAACCTCATTCATTAGTCTCAAGAAGGTGCTAGGTGCTCCTGTTAAACCAAAGGCATCACAAGCCACTCATACAAGCCATATTTGGTTTTGAATGTTGTTTTCCATTCATCACCCTCCTTCATCCTTATTTGGTGATATCCACTTCTTAAGTCAATCTTGTTAAACCATTGAGAACCTGATAACTCATCTAAAATGTTGTAGAAACACTTAGAGATTATGAATGCAACAAGAGGGTTCAAGTATTTTTGCCCTGTTTTGCGGAAATGAAAATCTAACAAAATACTCAAGTAAAAGCAAGAATGTAAAAAGGAGACAAGAGATTTAACGTGGCAACTTTCTAGGCCTTCTTAGAAAGAAACCCACGACCACTTCGGATTTTAAACTTCTCTTAATCTATTTTAAGTAATTAAAGCAATTACATAAAACTTGTTCTTTTCTCTTCTGTACTAGGCCACTTCTCTTCTTCTTCTCCTTCTCCTTCTCTTTCCTTTCTCTCGTTCTTTCTCACGGTTCCCCTTTAGACTTTCACAAGTCTAAATTACAATCTCTCAAAAAACCTTTACAAAATAATTCTCTATATTGGATAAAAACTTAAAGATTGCATAAGAAAAATATTTGTGAATTAATTGGCAATTAAAAGAATGAATATTTTTCTTTCCTTTGGTGATGTCTCTTGAATTCTTGAATTGGGCACTCCCACGGCTGGCCGGTTGTTTATTTTCTTTTATATGTGATCAACCGTGCATTACTACCATATTTCCCTTAATCTAAGATGTGGGAATAGTGGAGAAAAGCCTTGGAGGTTACTCAATGTTAACCAGTTATTTTAGGCTAAAAATAGTAAATTTCTTTTATCTTAACCAATTCCTATTTATGAGGAGAAAACTTAGGGAGCTTAAACTCACGTTTTAGATTAGTTAATTTTGCCAATTAATTTTCTAGATGCAATCTATTTTAGTCTTTACCCGTACAAATAACTAAAACAAGAAAAACTTATTTTCCTACGTTTCAGTTTGACTTTCTTCTCAAATCTGCTTCGCTAGGAACACTGCACTGTCTCCGTCAGATTTCTTTTTAATTTATCAAACTTGGAACAACAGTAATTGAACCTTCTTTTGACTTTCTTCTTTGACTCCAAGGTTGACTGCTTTGACTTTGACTTTGACATTGACATTGACTTTGACACGTACATTATTCTTTAGGCAACCCTTTAGGTGCCATCGATGATTTTTACAAATCGGATATATGACCTACAAAACAATCTCTATGGTTTGTTTGTTTATAAACCGTTAAGTCATCATCAAAACTCAATTGGGCCAACAAATTCCCCCTTTTTGAGGATGGAAAACTTTATAAACAAACTTAATTAGGACTAGAGTAAAATAAATAAAATAGAGCATGCAAGAGATTTGAGCAAGTCTAAGTAACTTTAGCAAATCAAATTATAATTTACCAAGTATTCATTTAAAACGGTTTACTCTAAGATTATATTTTAAAACAATATCAATTAGCATGTATCTAAACATGACTTATGTCTTTAAAATTAATCATATTCCAAAAATAATAAACATAACAACTTAAGTATCAAATTCTATTCTTATGTGAATTTTCGAATATCTTAACAAGTTTTGGTAATTTTCTAAATGAAGCAAAACAGTAATACTCAAATAATATCTAAGCAAGCATAGGAACACAAGTATACCTTATCATGATTTGAGTTTACTTTAACAGAGAAAATTCAATCCAAACTATAGTAATTATTTGATACGAATAAAATCAATCAAAAGTGATGATCAAAATTGTTTAAAATCAGAGCAATGAAAATTTAAGAAATCAGGCAATGAAAATTTTAGAAATCAGAGCATATATTCTAACATGTAGAGCATATATTCTAACATGTGTCAACAGATCCTATATTCTAACTAACATGTATAGATAAATATCAGAGCATAAACATCACAAGCATAAGCATAAGTTTGTTGTCGTTCTTCCCCCTTTTGACATCAATCAAAAAGGACGGGATGTGTCAAACCACAGCACTAAGGCAAGCATTAATGAAATTAAGAAAGTAAGCAACAAATAACTTAGCAAATACCAGAACATTATCAAGATATGCAGCATATAAGCATCATAGACCATATGAAAGTAGTAGATTAAAAGTAGCAGCATAAGTTCCAAAGAAGCAAAAAAATTACAAATTGTCGTAGCCCAGATGGTACACAAATGAAATTTAAAATGTTTGATTGTTAAACAAACATGCGATATGGCCAACAAACTAAAAATGATTAAGTAGGCAGAAGAAGGGATCAGTGAGCAGTCTCCTCATCAACAATTCAGTCTGCACTTCAACCGTATCCAGCTTTGCTCCAAGACGGGTCTCCATCTGGTATAGCTGATCAGTGATGGAAGCAAGTGAGACACGAACTTCATCTTGAAAGGCGTAGAGTTGAGACTGAAAATTAACAAACTTGGAGAGAACAAGATCAAGGTTAGCAAGAGGAACAGTAGAGGGGTTAGTGTCAAAACCAGGGGTGGTGTGTGGAGGTGATACGTGTGAAGTAAATGGTGGTGGAGAAGTGGGTATGGGTGATGGTGGTGGTGATGGTACATGTGTTGGTGGTGGTGAGACTGGTTTTGGTGAAGGAGGGTCGTTTGTAGGCTCATTGGTGGGATGTGAGGTAGTGTCGTCATCCAAACGCTTTGAGGCCAGCCTGCTGCTCTTCCTTGGAGTCAGCACATGCTCCTCCTTAACAGGCTTCACCACCTTCTCATCATCAGAACTATCACTGGAATCGTCTTCCTCAAGTTCATCACCTATTTCTTCTCCAGAAACTTCCCTCTCACTACAAGCTTTCCTCTGTTCCTCATCCACCTCTGCCTTATCAGTACTGGCAAAGGGAACAGCTTCTTGAACCTCTTCTTCTCCCATCTCCCTTTCTTCTCCCTCTTTCATTTTTTCTTTTTCTTCTTTTTCTGCCCCTTCCTTCTCATCATCAGAACTTACCTCCTCTACATCCTCTATAGCGTCCTCTAAAATTCCCTTTTCATTTAATTTCAGGTGCAAATTGTTAAGTCATTTTGCACCAATTTTATTATTTGCGTTCATGGGGAATTCTAATACTTCTAGAGGAACACCAAACTTTTTAAAGACATGGGTTAACAAGCCACCATATCCTACCATACTTTTCTTCTCAATACAGTCAACCAAGTAAGATATCATTAACGAAGGGAAATTAATCTTAATGTGGTTAGCCAAACAGTGAATCAGGGTAACGTCACGAAGATTTACCTCACTACGCTTGGAATTGCGTGGCAAAATAAATCTTCTAGCAATATTATATAACAGTTTGTGAAGTGGTGAAAGTGAATTATGGCTAAATCGTTTTTTGTCACTTATTCCTAAAAATTTAAGAACTATTTTTTCATTGATACCAGAAAAAACAATTTTTGACCCGACATAATAAGTGTCAAAACCAACAGCGGGAACACCAAACAATTCCCCTAACATCAGGCTGTTAAACTCAATCTTTAATTCCTTTACTGTGCTTGAACACACCCCATTATCTATAGATGACATTAATTCATTTTTTTTTTGTGTTTTTATTTTTTAATTTTTATCTTAAAATTGTTATTTTATTTAATTATTTTAATTTATAAACTTTTAAAATTTTGATTTATATTCTTTCCTTTTTATTATTATTTTTCTTGTAATTTTTCTAATATTATTTTATTCATTTATTTATTTATTTTTTATAATTATATATATATATATATATATATATATATATGGAAAAGTTCAGGTGCAAACCTTGCCTATATGTGAACCATGCGAACTACGTTTATGGAGCGTTATATTTCAATGAACCGTTGAGATTTACGCGGTCATTAATGGCATTTTTGTAACTATCACTAAATTCATCTTCGACCCTTATTCCCACCGCCATTTTGCTCATTTGCCTAAAATCTTCATCTTGTCTCTTCTTTTGCATCTCTTCAAACAAATCAGATATATAATTTTTGTTCTAAAACACATGAATTTAGTTATAATCTTTGGCTTCTCTTCACATAAGGTATGCTAATCAAACTTTATTTAAAATCGGTGTTAGATTGATATCTTTCATTATTAAATCTAAGAGTTTGTTTTGATTTTTTCCCCTTAACTTTTGTTGTTGTTTAAAGTAATTTAATGTTTGATTGAAGATTATCATGTTGCTTCTCTTGATTCAATTTCTTTTTTTAAACTATTAAATACAAATTCAAAGTACGGAGTTTTATGATTTTCGAGTTGGATTTGCATTCTACCTTGTTGGAATCGTCATTATTTTATTTTTGATGAATTTTGGCATGAGCTTTCAGTATTCATATTCATTTGATGATTAGTTTAATTTTTGATGTTCTTAGGTTTGTTGATTTGAGTTTGTTTTAGGTTTTTCAATCCATTCATTTTTATATTTTTGATGATTTTATTCTTGAGTTAATGTTCTTGAAGTTGTTCGTTTTCTACATTTGTTAATTACGTATCTTTTGTTATGCTTTCAAAATTTAAACCATTAAGCTGGCTAATTTGGTTTAGTGTAGTAATCTTTGTTTAGTAGAGGTGGTGTCGTTCGGATGCTATTTTTTTTGAAGTTAGATGTTATTAATGTATGTTTTCTTGATGATACTTTAAGCTAAAATGTGTTTCTTTTTTATTAACTAAATTTGCTTATAATATAAATGGTGTTATTCTTGTTTTCTATTTAAGGTTTATTAGGATTAGGTGTTGAAGAAGGTAGATAATGTAAGAACTGTCATTTTCAAAGCAAAGTGTAGTTGGATGTTGTTGCTATTGTTGATGTATCAACTGCTTGATTCTATTCATGGATTATAATGATGTTGCCAATGTTATAGTTTCCCTATGTTGCTACAGTTGCTACTGTCCGATGATGTTGCTCCTATGATTTTCTTAACTAGATTGATTGATCTTTAATTATGTTTCTTTTGTCGACGTTGTAGTTGTCCGATGTTACTGTTGAATTTTGTTGTTGTTGTTGTTGATGTTGCGACCGTTGTCGGGTGATGTCGCTATCCCATAAAACAGTTGTCACTTGCAGTTGCTTTCTATACCGATGTTGCTCCAGTTCGATCTTCTGTTGGTGCAATGATGGGTTAGGTATTACTGCTAAAATAATTTTAGTTGCCGGATAGTTTTAGTTGTAACTAGCCTATTAGCTCAACTCGGTAGAGCGCTATGCATTTGCATAGAGGATGTAGGTTCAACTCCTACATAGGCTACATTATCACTCACCTAGATTTATTTAATATATTTAATCGCAGCATTGGTTGACTAACGCATCGAAATGCCTTACAATTGGAAAAAAATACTTATTTTATAACAAAGGTAACACTTATTTAATAAAAAGAAATACTTTTATAATAAAGAGTGATAATTTTGTAACAAATAAGTACCTTATACCCATCCAAAGTACTGAACATCAAACCAATGCCTTAACATATAAGTAGACATTGACATGTCATCGATATGAAAAACACTATTAAGCTCTTCTAATTCAACTTGAAAGCAACAATAGTCACACTTTTAAAACAAAGGCCAATACATTCTAAACATAAAGTAAAACACTTGGTGTAACTTGATTAAAAGGGTTACATGATATTGCCTATATAGGATTTGAACCTACATCTCGTATGCTTTAGCATAGCATGCTCTACCAATTGAGCTAATAGGCACCACTAAAAAAATGTTTTGTTTTCTTACTAAAATGAATTACAGAATTAAAAAAGTTCTACTTGTAACATGAAAGCAACAATGGTAACAATTTTATAACAAATGGAAACACTTTTATATCAAAAAGAAACACTTTTGTAACAAAGCGCAATATTAAATAGAGCGGTATTGCCCTCGAGAAGTCGCAAGCACGCACCAATGACACAAAATGAACCATAGAACAATCACACCAATCGGTAGCGACACTCAACACCAGCAGCACACCAAAAACAAAGCCTAAGTGTAGCCCACCAAACTCACTACATCAATCACACGACAACTCGTATCAGCAGCAAGTCCAAGCGCCTAGAAACCACCACAACAAGCAACTTCAATTAGGCAAACCACATACACTAAAAATCATTTGCACTCTTGCACACCATTATCGATCGACTACCATAAACAGACCTATATCAATAGCTCACATGAATGACACACAACAAAACATCATGCCAACACCTGTTGTACCAACGGACTACATTTGTAACACTTTTATAACAAAAAGAAACACTTTTATAACAAACAGTGACACTTTTATAACAAATTCGTAGTTTGTACCCATTCAAAGAAATGATCATCAAACCAGCACCCTAACATAGAACTAGAGATCAACACATTGTAAACATAAAGTAACACACATTCTAAACAAAGAGCAACACAATTACCAAAAAATCATGAAATCACACAACATTATGACTTTTAAACCAGAAAACAACACTATTATAACAGAAGATAACACTTTTTAAGCACAACCATAATCAATAGCTAGATGGAAACAAGAACAATAATAGAACACTTGAATTGAAGAGTGAAGTAGAGAAGAAGAGCAAACAACACCTTGATTGAACTTGCACTCCGAAAGAATGGCGAATTAATGAGATTTAAAAGTAAGGCTTTTCATGAGAGAGAAATACATAAATTAAGGGAGAAAAAGATAATTTTAAATATTACAAATTTTCCATTACTAACCTCTTAAAGGCCTCGTGTATCTGAACCGTTGAATGAAATTCCAGCAAAATAAGTTCAAGTTCCCGCCAATATGAAAGGTTTCACCAATTAATTTCTATATATATATATATATTTATGTATATATATATATGTATATATATATATATATATATATATATATATATATATATATATATATATATATATATATATATATATGTTATATATATATATGTATATATATATATATATATATATATATATATATATATATATATATATATATATATATATATATATATATGTATATATATATATATATATATATTATATATATATATATATATATATAATATATATATATATATATATATATATATTTATTTATTTATTTTTTTTGATAATTTGGAAATATATAAGATTAGAAAACGAAAGACACACTGAGACTTGGGAGCCCCGGCCACCTAGATAAAACCCCGAGGGAAAAGCTATTGAAAAAATGGGGACCAAGAATCGCCACCTGCATCAAATGATAGAGTGAGCTATGCAAAGAGTAAATCGCCAAAAAATAAAAGGGGGGGGGGGGGGGGGGAACACCTTACACACCAAATTAGCTAGGGCATAACACCTTACACACCATATTACACACAAAATCACCTATATACATCACCAAGCACTACTCTAACTAGACATAGGCATCGACAAAAGGAATGTGTAAGTTAGATGACGGTAAATCCAAACCCTGCAATTCCTTTGCCCAAATGATAATACGGATCTTCAAGATGTGGAGAAAATGTGAAGCATCCCTTACACCATTGTCGAATTTAATCTTGTTTCTCTCAAACCATACTGACCAGATCACACACCCTAATGTCATCTTCCATAGTTTTCCACTGCATCTTTTGGGCACCAAGCTGATCCAAGCAAGAAAGAAGTTAGTGCAGTGGTTATGTAGTACTCCGGACACACCCCACCAATTCAGAACATGCATCCAAATACACCAAGAGAAATAGCAAGTGAAAAGTAAGTGAGAATTTGATTCAATTTCACTTTCACAAAATGGGCACAACCCATTGGAGGGGTCGATCAATCCTTTATTTACCAATAAATCCCTTGTTTTCAATTTCTCCAAGTTTGCAAGACAGATAACCAGTTGAGCTCTGGGAGGGACCTTTATTCTCCAAATCCAATTTGATAGGGTTCTTGGAAGGATGGGGTTGTAGGATTCATACAGCTTTTCCACAATCTCACTAATCGGAAATTTCCTACGCTCTTGACCATTCCAACATACACCATCTATTTTACCCATTTGCGGAGTGATTTGATCCGCAAGAATAGATACTCTTTCCAAATCAGCAAGTTCCCAGTCATACAGAAGACGCGTCCAAGAGAAATTCCAAACCCACTCTCTTTCATGCCATACTCCCATCTGACTAATCAATGCATTGCACTGATCCAAGATAGAGAAAATTCTGGGGAGCACAGTCTTCATCGGCCCTAAAGAGCACCATTTGTCATGCCCAAAAAGGGTTGTATTCCCACTCCCAACACGCACTACTAAACCTGCATCCACAATTGATCTGATTTTTGTTGTTTCTGCATCATTTTTCATCAGATGAGCCCAAGTGCCACTCTTTATACCACTAAAAGAATCAGATGATGCCTTCAACCCTTTTATATTATAGATGGACATTAGAATCCGCTTCCAGAGAGTATCATCACTTTCCGAGAATCTCCACCACCATTTAAAGAGCAAAATCAGGTTCTTGTGCATGATATTACCCACTCCAAGTCCACCTAAGCTTTTAGGGAGCATGATTGATGACCACTTCACAGTTGGTGTTCGCACAATGTCATTGCATTCACACCCCAAAAAAATCTTCTTTGCAACTTCACGATTTTTTGTGCCACTGATTTTGGCAATAAGAACATACTCAAATAGTATATTGGAAGGCTATTGAGCACACTTTTGATCAACGTGAGCCTACCCTCCCAAAAGGTTTTCCCCTTCCTGGGAGGCCTATTTTCAATCTTTGTTATCCCATTTCCAAAGGAGAGGTCCCCCAAGATAGGTGGGGGGGCCGTCGATATTCCTAAACAAGATTTTCCACCTTTCCAGCCTTTGCTGAGAATCATAATTTGGTAGCCAAGCCTAACATCAAAAAGCAAAACACCCGAATCTTTTTTGGATTAAAAGGCTCTTGGGAAAAGGGTCAATTATCAGAGCGGAGATGAAGCCACGATCTTTTCCCAATGCTAACACCTTATGATTTAACCCTCGCCTTTTCAACAAAACCCCCCTTTAAAAGGAAAAAAAGATAAGGAGAAAAGGGATCCCCTGTAAGCCTTTTTCCATCCCTTTTGGGGGGAAACCCATTGAAATTTTTTGGGAAAGGGCCTAACACATGTATAATCCACTTTACCCATTTTCGTTTAAAACCCATTTTTTTAAAACCTTTTTTTTCAAAACAACCACCGAGTCGTGGTTTTTAAAATGAGCTTAAGGGGGGCCCCAAAAATCTTCTTTTTTAACCCCGGATGCTTCATTTCCCCCCCCATCGGTCTCATCCATCCGAAACCCCCGGGACACAAGGGGATACTTAATTTTTTGAGCCTAATTGAGGGGGGTTTTTTAATGTTTTTTCCTCCCCCATGCTTTTTGGCCTAAACTCTTCGGCTCAATTTCATCACCTTTGAAATCGAGTAACCGAAATTATATTTATGGACTGCCACCCCATCCAAGAAATAATCACAAACCTAAGAATGTTTTACCAATTATGTCCCCCTTTGTAAATTTAAAAATTTAAACCCTAAAGGTGCTTTTATCTACCATAAGCCCCAAAACGTTTAACCTCCCCTTGGGAAAAGTGGAACCCCCTTTTTCTACTCAACACGTGGTTACCCAAAAAAAGTCCCCTTTGGGGAAGTTAACGGGGGGGAATCATCCGAAAATATCTATTAACTTTTCGGGGGTTTTTAAACCACTTTCCCCATTTCCCTAATATTAATGGGGGATAAAATTTTTCTTCCTTCATCATATTGAGGCTGGAAACGTTTTTGATCCTTGGTAAAACCATATGGGGGCTTTTTGTCCAAAAACCCCTCCCCTCAATAAACCATTAAGGTGACTCGTGGCTCTTAATCTACCCCCCAAAATTATCTAATTTCACTTTCCCCAAACAAAACTCGTACAATTTTAACGGTATTTAAATTTTCCATATCCCAAAATTTTTTTTACTCCGATCTTATGGGGTCTTCAATCTTTCATCTTATTGAACACCTTTTGGAAGGGAATTATTCCATTCCCTAGAGAACACTTCTTTAAATTCAGGATTGGGAAAAGAAATCAAAGTTTTAAAACTTTGGGTTTTTTGACTTTCTAAAGATGGGGTTCGGTTTTGGGGAAACTTTTTTCAACCCTAAACCAAGTGGTTTATGAAACCATCATTACAAAGTTCATAAGTTTATGAGTTCCTACCCCTGTAAAACTTCCCCCGAAAGGAATATCAATAAGGTGTAAATCCTGAGTCCATTCCACAAACTCTCTCAAGCTACGTACATTTCTAGGATGTCCACTTCTTTCCCATGAATGCAAGACTTCATTGAAATCACCAATCAATAATATAAGTTTGTTGATACCTTGTAAGAGATTTTTCAACTCCTAAAAAAACCCCCAAACATTGGGGCCATATTATTAAAAAAAAAAAAAATTTTTAAAAAAATTTTTTTTTAAAAAAAATTTTTTTTAAAAAAAAATTTTTTAAAAAATTTTTTTGGGAAAACCCCCCAAAATTTTAAAATTTTTTCCCCCAATAACCAAAAAGCAAAGCCCAAAAATTTTTTTAAAAGTTTCAAACCCCAACACCCAAAACCCCCCCAGCCCCACCCCGCCATCCCCATTTTTCCTTTTTTTCCATTTTTATTAAAAAATTTTTTTTTTTTTTTTTCCCGGGGTTTTTTTTTTGGGGGGGGGGAAACCTTTTCTTTTTTTGCAAATAAAAAACCCCCTTTTTTTTTTTTTTTTTTTTTTTTTTTTTTTTTCTTTAAAATTTTTTTTTTTTTTTTTCCCCCCTATTTTTTTGAAAAAAAAATTTTTTTTTTATTTTTGGGGGGCCCCCCTTTTTTTTTTTTTCCCCGCTTCCCTTTTTTTGTCTAAATATTTTAAATTCTCAAATTTTTTTAAAAAATTGAAAAAAAAAATTATTCATTAAATTTTTTTTTTTGTTTTTCCCCCTGACTCCCAAAAAATAAATTAAATTTTTTTAATTTTTTTTAAAAAAAAATTTTTTTCAAAAAATTTAATATAAATTTTTGTTAAAAATTTTTTTTATCAATTTTTTTTAAAATTTTATTTTAAAAAAAACCTTATTTTTTAAAAAAAAAATTTTCAATAAAGGGGGGCTTTCCAATTTTTAAAATTTTTTTTTTTTTTAAAAAAAAAATACTATAATATATCCAAAATTTTTAAACCCCTTTTTCAAAAATAAAAATTTTGGGCCGCCTTGCCCTTTTTTTTTTTTTTTTTTAAAATATTTTATATTTTTTGCCCTTTTTTTATTTTAAAAAAAATAATTTTTCCCAAAAAATAAATATATATATATTAGGGCCAAATATTTATAAAATATTATTTTTTAAAATTTTTTAATTTTTTTTTAAAAAATTTTTTTTTATATTTATTTAAAATTTTAAAATTTTAAAAAAAAAGGGGCATTTTGGGAAGGGAGTTTAAAAAGGAAAACCAAACAACAATTACTATGTTCTGTCTTCTCCATTTTATGTTATGATTTAAGGTTACTATGTTTTTAGAAAAAGATACTATGTTATGAATAAAGGTTACTATGTTTATTTTAAACAATTACTATGTTCTGTATAAGATTCAGAGAAGACAGTAACTATACATAATCATAGTTACCTTTATTCATAACATAGTATCTTTTTCTAAGAACATAGTATCTTTAGAAAATGATATATTGAAGCGGTTCAGTATTAAAGATATTGGTTTATTTACAAAAAGCAAATTGAACCGTGCAACTAACAAAATTAACAAATTAAATCTGCATTGATCTAAAAATTGAATTTTATTTTGATTCTTATTTGATTTATAATTTTTAATAAAATATAAACTGTAAATGTTTGTGTATAACTATTGACAGAACAAATTGTAAGACAATTATAATAGGATAGAAAAGTATAAGAATGAAATAAACTTCAAATTCATTACCTAAGATAAAAAAGCTATAATAAGCCTTACATTACCCACGGCTATAAAATTCATATTGATGATAAACACTTTAATTTTAGTAACCATCAAGTAAACAGAACTTAAGCTCTACTAAACTATAAGATTCATCATTTTCTATTATACCAACAACTCCAATTTGAATATTAAATAAAGAACCGCCCAAAGAACCATTACCGACACATAAATTGTCGCATTGTATAATCGGAATCATAGGGTGAAGCATTCGACAATATGACTGGGAAATATCCACATCAAAAGTTGATTTATTTCACCTATGTCCTATAATTCGATAAGCTGAAGTCTTATCCATAGAATGAAGATAATGATCATAGTCCATCAAGTCATTGTGTTTCCAAAAGGTTGGGAATTATAACATCTTCTACACACGGGAAGATATAACATTGGTCAACCTAAATTTTCCTACAACAATTTGTGATTTGAAATGCTTAGCAAAATTTATCATTCAGATAATGATTTATAAGTGCCAAGACGAATTGGAAATCATTTACCCGATTCACTTTCGATAAGAGTAAATCTCAACTATGGTTGATATTAATAACATTAACAATAGACATAAAACCCTTTATATCTAAGCTACGAGCCTCAAATGTACAATTATATAAACCATTTAAATAATTTGCACATGTTAATAGTACTCCATCATTTGTGACGGAAAATGTTGTACCGTGACGTACAATTTTTCCCTTTTTAATATCCTTCATAACCCAAAATTAGGTTTCACCCTATCGTACAAGTCTGAATATTCTTATTACGAATCCTACAACATAAATACATAAAATGAGTTGAAATGAGTAAAGATTAATCATCATGCAAAGAACAGAGATATCTGATTAAAGGTTGATTTTTCTAAAAATGTACGATGAGTCATCGTATCATTACTTTCTCATTTACAATAAATAAAATAATAAAACAAAATAAAAATTGGTTGAAATTGTTGATATAATTTCATTTTTTTTTGTTTTTTTATTTTTTTAATTTTACATTAAATTTTTTTTATTTAATTATTTTAATTTATAAACTTTTAATTTTTTAATTTATATTTTTACCTTTTTATTATTATTTTTCTTGTAATTTTTCTAATATTATTTTATACATTTATTTATTTATTTTAATTTATTAATTTATTTTTTTCTTTTAATTTTTCTTGCAATTATATATATATATATATATATATATATATATATATATATATATATATATATATATATATATATATATATATATATATATATATATGTTATTATATATATATATATATATATATATATATATGTGTGTGTATATATATATATATATATATTATATAATATATATATTATAATATTATATGTATATGTATAATTATTATTTATGGAATGTTTTGGGGATAGATTAGTTTGGCTTGAATGATTCGATATACACCCTAAGTGTTATTCTCTTGAGATTTTGGGGATAGATTAGTTTGGCTTGAATGATTCGATATACACCCTAAGTGTTATTCTCTTGAGAATGTGAAGATGATTGGTGAAAAGTGGGGACCGGTTTTGTCTGTAAATCAGCATATAGATGATGTTAGCTGCCTTACATATGCAAAAATGCTGGTCAGAAATAAAGCACAAATCAAAGTTGATCCTCGGGTTCGGTTAATATTTAAAAACGAAAGTTATGATGTATGGGTTAAAGAATGTGGAACGTGTGTTTGTCACAAAAATTCTTATGCGTCTGTTGGAAGTGATAAGGGTGTGAAATCCGACGGTTCGAACGTGCATGGCACTTCTAAATGTTTGCAGGTGAGTGATTCTTTGGTTGTGGGGAAAGTAATTGATAATGGAGTGAATAGTCCACATGTAGCTGGGTTCGAGAACCCTCGGCAGTCTGCTGCTAAAGTCGAGTGTGGTGAGTCTCTTCGGACTTTAAACGTGAATTGGGGATTGGTATGAATGATGTACAGAGGGTGTCAGTTACCCCAGTCGAAGGTGGGAAAGCCTCACCTTTAGAGTACACCTTTGAGTCACATATTAATCATGGTAAGGTGGAGTTTACTGACCCAATTATTGTGGAAAAGCTTGTTTCATCGAATCCTGCTAATTTGAGTGTTTATTACGACCCCATGACATCCCTAGAAGTTGAATTCCCAATGTCAGCCCCACAATATCATAATATGAAGGGATCATTGTTAGGTGAATCAAACAAAAGACCGCGTGGCACGCCCAAGAAAAATAATATTCCATGCGGTGTTAGCCATAGTCAAGCATCTAGGGAAGTGGAGGAAGCCCAGCACACGTGGCTCACAGCAAAAATGTTGGGCATTTCTTCAAACAACGATGAAGCCGTGATATGTAAGCTTCGAAAATCAAAGCGGCTGCTCATTATGGAGGAAAACTCTCCGTAATTCTAGTAAGTCCTTGGGTTCCTTGGTGTCTAATTTTTATGTTTCTAATGAATTTTCTATTTTGGAATATAAGAGGTGTTGGCAAGAGGGAGAAAACAACGTCCATTAGAAATCTTGTGGTGAAAAATAAAATATCATTTATAGGGCTTGTTGAAACTAAACACTAGAAATCTTTGCACTGTAGAATGAGAAGGATGTGAGGAAATGATGATTTTGATTTTTGTGAGGTCTTTGCGAATGACAATTATGCAGGCGGTATTGTGGCCGTATGGGATCCAGATTGTTTCGTAGTCCACAATAAATTCTTGGGGGAGCGGTGGATTGTGCTAGAAGGTTGTATAAAAAAGAGTACGTTTGACTGTTGTGTGGGGGTGGTCTATGGTCCGAATGATAGGGTGAGTCGTAACTTTTTATTTGAGGAATTAAAAAATGTTGTGCTCTCAATCAACAAACCAATGTTCCTTTTAGGGGATTTCAATATTATCCTTCACACAAGGGAAAGGGTGGGCACCTTTAAGTATGACTTGAGCATGCATGATTTTTTCAGTTTGGATTCATAACTTAGGGCTTATTGATATCCCCCTACATGGCATTAGTTACACTTGGAGGAGGAATGATTCGAAAAGCAAACTTGATAGAGGCTTATACTGCAATGAATGGTTTAGAAAATTCCCTAGTATGAATCTGCATGGTAAAGAAAGAGGCTTATCTAACCATAACCCTCTCGTTCTTTCCTTGGAACCAATGATCAACTGGGGTCCCAAACCCTTCAGAAGCTTCGACGCATGGTTCCTGAACCCGGAATTTAAAAAGTTCGTCGGCAATGAATGGGCAAATCTACCATTTATGTCCCTGCATAATAAGTTTAAAGCTCTTAAGGGTCCTCTTAGAGTGTGGAGTCAGAAGCATTTTTCTCAATTGGATAGTAGATTTTCAGCATTGGAATCCCTAGTTCATGATCTTGAATTGCTTAGTGATCAAAGGGCTCTGAATATGGTGGAGATGGCTAGATTAAATGCAGCTCGGAACCTCCTCGGCTCGTACATTTTTAGGAGGGAGAGAATTTGGAGACAAAAGGCTCGCTCCTATGGCCTTAGTATGAAAGATCGCAACTCAAAATTCTTTCATATGTCCACTTTGCTTAGAAGGAAAAGAAATGAGATCTCCCAAATCAAGATAAATAATCGAATGGTTCAAGGTGTTGCAAACCTTCAAGCTGAGGTTCGGGATTATTTTGCGCAGAGATTCTCACAACACCCGATACCTGAATTTTATTTCGACATGGAAGGTCATACAAAAATCACAGATGAACAGAACTCTTTCTTAGAAGCAATCCCCTCGAGAGAAGAAGTTAAAAACGCAGTATGGGGTTTTGTATAATCGGTTTTTGTGTTTTGAACCTTTTACAATCTTCCTTTGATCTTGGTTTTTTGTGTGTCCCGTTTTTATCTGGGAAGCCCTTTTATTTCTGAACATAAAGTTAGGAAGCAACCATGGGCACCTGCGGTCGGGTCCAAGGAGGGGGGGGGGGGGGGGGTTCAAGTAGGGGGGGTCAAGGAGGGCAACGTAAATAGGAGCTAGAGCTTAGAGTAGGGTCTTGGAACGTAGGTACCCTTGAAGCCAAGTCTTTGGAGCTGGCCAATGAACTTTCTAAATACCGGATTCATGTAGCATGTGTCCAAGAGACTAGATGGAAGGGGCAAAAAGCAAGAGGTTTAAAGGGATATAAGTGGTGGTATGCAGGTTTAGACGGCAGACATAGCGGGGTTGGCATCTTAGTGGCTAATGATATCCTAAAACAACTGATTGAAGTAAGGAGGTATAACGACAGGATTACGTTAGTAAGGATAGTATTGGCGGATGAGATTGTAGCGATCATCAGCGCTTACGGGCCTTATGAGCAGGTGAAGCGTGATTTTTGGGATAACGTAGGAGACCTTATGAGATCTATCCCAGAAGATGAGAAAGTTTTCCTAGGAGGTGATTTTAACGGACATATAGGCAGAGAGGCAGGCACCTATTCTCGATACACGGAGGGTTTGGTTTCGGTACGAGAAACGAGAGCGAAGAGTATCTGCTGGAGTTTGCGCTAGCCAAAGATTTGGTTGTGGCAAACTCGATCTTTAGGAAGAAAGATGAGCATCTTATAACTTACAAGAGCGGCAGACATGCAACCCAAGTTGACTACTTCTTAGTACGCAAGGGAGATTGGGCATCTTGCTTGGATTGTAAAGTAGTGTTGGGTAGAGAGATGCCTACACAACACAGGCTTTTAATACTGGTTTTTAGGATGAGGAAGAAAATTTTAGAGAAGAAGGTCGAGCCCAGGGGAAAGATCATATGGGGGAGACTCAAAGGAGATATGGCCACAACCTTGTCAAGCAAGATAAGTTCGATAGGATTCCCAAGTCAGTCAGAGGATGGGAATGATATGTGGGAGATTATGGCAAATACCATCCGAAAAGTGGCGAAAGAGACCTTGGGGGTGACATCGGGAAAGCCAAAGGTGTTCAAAGAGGCGTGGTGGTGGAGCGACGATGTGGAGAAAAAGATTAAGGACAAAAACAAGAAATTTAGGGAACTCATGGCATGCACGGAAGAGGAGGTTAGGATAAAAAAGAGGGAGAGCTACAAAGAAGCAAAGCGGGCGGCAAAGAAAGCGGTTACAGAGGCGAAAAATCGTGCCTATGAGGACTTTTACCAGAAGCTTGATACTAAAGAGGCGGAGAAGGATACTTTTAAGTTGTCTAGGGCTAGGTCCAGGCAGCGGCAAGATTTAGAGGTAGTGAAGTACATAAAGGATGAAGGAGGACGAGTCCTCCTGAGACAAGATGACATTAAAAACAGGTGGCGTTAGTATTTCTCGCACCTGCTCAATGAGTCTAGGGAGCCAAGGGAGGAGGATAGTCAATCTTTTTATGCCCAAAGCCCACCAGAGCATGGATAAATGTGTCATATCACCTCCGAGGAAGTGAAAGAAGCTCTCAAAAAGATGGGGAAATCAAAGGCAGTCGGGCCAGTTAATATCCCGATTGAAGTGTGGAAGGGCCTAGGGGAAGAGGGCATTAGAGGGCTTACTAACCTCTTTAATGTTATCCTGAGGACTCATAGGATGCCGGAGAAATGGAGGAGCAGCACACTAATACCCCTGTTTAAAAACAAAGGCGATGCACAAATATGTGAGAACTACAGAGGAATCAAACTTTTAAGCCACACCATGAAATTGTGGGAGAGAGTGATAGAGACGAGAATTCGAAAGGAAACTGTGATTAGAGAGAACCAATTTGGTTTTATGCCAGAAAGGTCAACCATGGAGGCAATTCATGTTTTGCGGAGACTGGTGGAAAAATATAGAGAGAGGAGGAAGGACCTGCATATGGTGTTCATAGACTTGGAGAAAGCGCATGATAGCATACCTCGACGCGTCATTTGGGATAGCCTCAAAGCTAAGGGTATATCTCTAATATACATAGAGGCTATACGGGATATGTATGACAAAGTGTCGACTAACATCCAAACACCAGTGGGGCTAACAGAGGCTTTCCCGGTTGAAGTAGGACTCCATTAGGGATGAGCTCTAAGTCCTTTTATTTTTTCGATCATTATGGATGAGATTTCTAAATCTATCTGGGGGACGGTACCGTGGTGCATGCTTTTTGTGGACGATATCGTGCTGGTAGCAGAAAGTAAAGAGGAAGTTAGTAACAAATTGAATGAGTGGAGGGAAGTTTTAGAAGGTAAAGGGTTGCGCATTAGCCGTACAAAGACCGAGTACCTGCGTTGTGACTTTAGTGGGACATCACCGATAGGTGAGCCAGAGGTGGCCATTGGAGAACAAGTCGTTAAGAGTACGACCAAGTACAAGTATTTGGGATCGATCATCCAAAGGGATGGAGAGATTAACAGAGATGTAGATCATCACATCCAGGCGGGTCGGTTGAAATGGCGGGCAGCCACCGCGTTGCTATGTGATAGGAAGATCCCAAGTAAGTTAAAGGGAAAATTTTACCGGGTGGTGATCAGACTAGCTTTGTTATATGGGGCAGAATGTTGGCCTATAAAGAAGATCTTTGAACACAAGATGGAAGTCACAGAGATGCGTATGCTAAGGTGGATGTGTGGCCATACATTGATGGATCTAATTAGAAACCAAGAGTTTAGAGACAAACTAGGGGTGGCCCCTATTTCAGGTAAAATGCGAGAAACTAGATTTAGGTGGTTTGGGCATGTGAAGAGAAAGACTTTCGACGCCCCTGTGAGGAGAACCGAAAGCATTATAGTTGAGGGTAAGAGGAGCCGAGGAAGACCTAGGAGAACTTGGGAAGAGAGAATAAAAGTTGACTTGCATGAGCTAAACCTCTCTGAGGACCTGACTAGGGATAGGGGTAGTTGGAGGCATCTTATACAGGTCCTAGACTTCGGTTTTTCTTCTTAGAGTCTCTTTGGTTTTCTTACGTAGTTGCTTTGCCCTCGTTTCTTGTATTTTGATTAGTTTTATTAGTTTTTTTTGGTTTTAAAATCTTTTGTTTTCCTTTTTTTTATTCTTTTAGGCGTTGTTTTTATCTCACACGTAGTAGGATCATATCTTTATCATTCTCGAGCCGGGGCACTCCGTTTGGTCGCGCTATCCTGTATGGATATGAGTTCTGCGTTCCTTCCTCCCGGCCACATTCATAGTTTTCATCGTGGATACCTTGGGTAGGATGCGATGATGATGATATACATATATATATATATATATATATATATATATATATATATATATATATATATATATATATATATATATTATATATATATATATATTATATATATAATATATAATATATATATATATATATATATATATATATATATATATATATATATATATATATATATTACTATTATATATATATATATATATATATATATATATATATATTATATATATATATATATATATATATATATTATATATATATATAATATTAGATATATAATATATTTGGATCTAATAAGAAGGGTTTGAATAGAGGATGGAGAATTTCATTCATTAGATCTTAGGTCAATGGTCCATCTTGCACGCGTTTGAGAACAGAAAAAAAATTGTGATGTTGTCTTAATTAATATGTGATACGTTCTGTATAATCATGTGTCGCTTGAAAGTGTGATGTTTTCTAAATTAATGTGTGATGCTTTCTTCATAAACATTAGTTACTAGATATTCTGCTATGACAAATTTTTTTAGACCGTTAGATCTTAATCACAATTTTTTTTCTGTTCTCAAACGCGTGCAAGATGGACTATTGATCTAAGATCTAATGAATGAAATTCCTTCCTATCCATCTTATTTTCAAAGCCCTTCCTATGAGATCCTAAATATATATATATATATATATATATATATATATATATATATATATATATATATATATATATATATATATATATATATATATATATATATATATATATATATATATATATATATATATATATATATATATATATATATATATATATATATATATATATATATATATATATATATATATATCTGATTTTAAATTTTTACAATAAAAATTTAAGGAAAAATATTAGGAGTATATTACATTATGTAAAAAATTTAGTAACCATAAAGTAAACAGAACTTAAGCTCTACTAATGATGTTTTTTAAGATATTATTTAATCAATGTAACATGTATACCATATAAACTATAAGATTCGTCATTTTTTATTATACCAACAACTCCAATTTGAATATTAAATACAGAATCGCCCAAAGAACCATTACCGACTCATAAATTGTCACATAATATAATCGGAATCATAGGGTGAAGTATCCGACAATAATGATGTTTCAAAGCTTGATTTTTCTAAATATGTACTACGAGTCGTCGTATCATTACTTTCTCATATATAATAAATAAAATAACAAAACAAAAAAAATTTGGTTGAAATTGTTGCTTTAATTTTATTTTTTCATTTTTTTATTTTTTTATTGTTATATTAAAATTTTTTTTATTAGATTATTTTAATTTATAAACTATTAATTCTTTAATTTATACTTTTACCATTTTATTATTATTATTCTTGTAAGTTTCCTAATATTATTTTATTCATTTATTTATTTATTTTTTATAATTATATATATATATATATATATATATATATATATATATATATATATATATATATATATATATATATATTATATATATATATATATATATATATATATATATATATATATATATATATATATATATATATATATATATATATATATTTTTTAATAAAATATAAAATGTAAATGTTTGGTGTATTATATAACTATTGACAGAACTAATTGTACGACAGTTATAATACGATAGAAAAGTATAAGTATGAAATAAACTTAAAATTCATTACCTAAGATAAAAATTAAAAAGCAAAATATCAGGATTTCCACGACTATAAAATTCATAAACATGTTAAACACTTTAATTTTAGTAACCATCAAGTAAATAGAACTTAAGCTCTACTAAAGATGCTTTTTAAGATATTCTTTAATTAATGTAACGTGACCATATAAACTATAAGATTAATCATTTTCTATTATACCAACAACTCCAATTTAAATATTAAATAAAGATTCGCTCAAAGAACCATTACCGACAAATAAATTGTCGAATTGTATAATCGGAATCATAGGGTGAAGCATCCGACAATATTACTGGGCAATATCCACCTCAAAAGTTCATTTATTTCACATATGTCCCATAATTCGATAAGTTGAAGTCTTATCTGAAAATAATGATAATAGTCACAACAAGTCATTTGTGTTTCCAAAACATTAGCAATTATGACATCTGATCCACATGGAAACATATAACATACCTCAACCCAAAGAATTAGAAATCATTTATTAGTGCCAAGAAGAATTGGAAATCATTTACCCCATACCCTCTCGACAAGAGTAAATCTCAACCATGGTTGATATTAATAATATTAACCATTGACATAAAACCATTTATATCTAAGCTACAAGCCTTAATGTACAATTATTTAAACCATTTAAATAATATGCACAGGTTAACAGTACTCCATCATATGTGACGTTAAATATTCTACCGTGTCATACAATTTTTTTTCCTTTTAATACCCATCGTAACCCAAAAGTAGGTTTCACCCTATTGTACAAGTCTGAATATTCTTATTGCGAATCCTACGAAAGATTAATCACCATGCAAAAAAACAGAGATATCTATTTAAAGCTTGATTTTCTCTAAAAATGTACAACCAGTCAGTCATCGTATTATTACTTTCTCATTTACAATAAACAAAATAATAAAACAAAGTAAAAATTGGTTGAAATTGTTGATTTGATCTTATTTTTTTATTTTTTTGTTTTTTATTTTTATATTAAAATTGTTTTTTTATTTCATTATTTTAATTTATAAACATTTAATTTTTTAATTTATATTTTTACGTTTTTATTATTTTTTTCTTGTAATATTTTTAAAATTATTTTATATATTTATTTTTTATTTTATATATATATATATATATATATATATATATATATATATATATATATATATATATATATATATAGATAGATATATATATATATATATATATATATATATATATATATATATATATAAAACTAGGAAAAGGAGTAAGTGGGAAAATGATGATTTCATTTGCCGGGGCCATATTCTCAATGGAATGCAAGACTCGCTATTTGATATCTACCAATACCATGAGTCCGCTAAGGAATTATGGGATGCCTTGGAGAACAAATACATGGCGGAGGATGCAAGTTACAAAAAGTTTCTTGTAAGTAATGTAATTCTTATAAGATGGTAGAAAATCGCGCTATAATTGATCAATTTCATTAATTGCAAAGAATGCATGCTAATCTTAAATTACATAAAATTGAGATAGATGAAGTTTTTCTTGTTTCAAGCATTATAGACAAGTTGCCTCCCTCATGGAGGGATGTTAGACATGTTTTAAAGCATAAAAGAGAGGAGATTACACTCTCCGATCTTAGACAACATATTGTTGTTGAGTCTAGCATAAGGATTCATGAGAATCGGAAGGATGATAATCCTAATGTTGGAACCATTGACATGGTTGCGAAAGGGAGACCATCCCATTCCGAAGGTAAAAGGAAGAAAATTGATTCTTCAAAGGGGAAGGCTATTGTCTCAAATACCGAAAAGGTATGTTGGGAATGTGGCAAGCTAGGACACTGAAAGAAAAATTGCTTTGTTTCAAGAACAAGCAAAAGAAGGCAAAGGGGAGTGGTCAAGCTTTTACAAGCAAAGACCCTTCAACTCAAGGTAATCTTGCAATTTTGAATGAAAATTCTTCTTTGAATCTTTTTTCAATGAATACTAATTTAAGTGTTGTGCAGGATGATACTTTGTCTTGGTGGATCGATTCGGGGGCATCAAGACATGTGTGCAATTCTACAAAATAGTTCAAAACCTTTCACAAGGTGGTTGATGCGGAGCATCTCTTTATTGGAAACAACGCACCTATCATGGTCCAAGGCAAAGGACAAATTGAGCTATTGTTCACTTCGGGAATCTCTTAGTTTTAAGGGATGTTTATTATGCACCCGAAATTAGTAGAAATCTTATCTCGGGTCCAATTTTGAATCGATTGGGCTACAAATTAGTATTTGAAGCCGATAGGTGTATTATCTCTAAAAATAACTTATTTATAGGACGTGCTTTCTTATGTAATAGTTTGTTTAAATTGACTTTGGATTTAAATAAGAACTTTATTTGTGATATTTCAAGCATGAATGATAAAGATGATTTGCATTACTTGTGGCATATTAAACTAGGACATGTAAATTTTGATAAAATTTCTTTTATGGTCAAGCATGATTTAATTCCTATGTGTATTAAATTGTCTAAAAATTGCAAAACATGCATGTTAAATAAGATCACAAGAACACCTTTTAAAAGTGTTGAACGGAAATCCGAAATTTTGGAATTAATCCATAGTGATCTTTGTGACTTTCATAGTACACCATCATTGGGAAATAAGAACTATGTCATAACTTTTATTGATGATTTTTCAAAGTTTTGCTATGTATATCCTACTCGGGTTTGAGTGATGGATTTTGGGGTGAGGCAACGTTGACGGCTAGGGATGGTCATGGGGCTGGTCTGGAGCGGGTCCAACCAGACACAGACCCGAACCCTTTTAATTTTTTGAGATCCAGACCCGGATCCGGACCCTAAGGGTCCAAAATTTTCAGACCCGGACCCAGACCCTCCGAATCCGATGGGTCTAAGGTCCTTAATGGGTCCTTATTGGGTCTAAAAATAGTCTCTTTGATTTGTCAAATTTGAAACATTTGTAAGTCATTATATATTTCATATATTTGTAAGCGAGTCATTATCGTATTTTACAAATATTTAAAACTAATTTAACATCTAAACTCGCATAGCGTCACCCATATACACTTAAATTCGATTATAAACACGAGTTCGAGTCCATGAAATAAGGCTAATGGGGTTAGCACTTAGCAAGTAGCATATATATTATTTATATATATTATGATTATATGAAAAGAAAATAAGTGTTGTGGGCAAAATTCATACGTAGAAGACAAATAAAATGGACAATTTAATATTTATAAGGGTCCAAGGGGCGGGTCCAGGACCCGCCAATTATTTTTTAGATCGAGATCCGACCCGGATCCGATAGGTCTCGAAAAATAAGACCCAGACCCTTAAAAAAGGGGTGGGTCTGGGGTGGGTCCAACAGGGTCCTGGACCCGTGACCATCCCTATTGACGGCTTGTCACATTTCTTAACCGAGTTCCAATGAGAACAAATAAGGAGACTCCTTATGAACTTTGGTACAAAAAGAAACAAAACTTAAGCTATCTTAAGGTTTGGGGTTGTAGGGCCATTGTAAAATTGCCCGGTAACAAAAGAAAGAAACTCGGTGAACGAGGGATTGAATGCATTTTCATAGGTTATGCTAATCATAGCAAAACTTATAGGTTCTATGTTATAGAACAAACTGACTATATGTCGATTCATTCAATCATAGAGTCAAGAGATGCAATTTTTGATGAAAATAGATTTTCATCATTGAGTAGACAAAGAAATCTACAAGTTTGTACCAATGAAAATGTTGATGATAATCAACAAGGTTCACCTCTAGGTGTTGATGAAAATCAACGACTAGATGAACAAGAATTAGTTGATCCTATTCCCAAAAGAGTAAGAGACAACGGAAAGCTAAAAGCTTTGGACCGGACTTCCAAGTTTACTTGGTTGAAGGTAATAAAAGTGAAGTATCTTCTAGTGTTCCATATTTATATAATGTAGAAGGTGACGCATTGACTTATAGTGATGCTATGGCATCACATGATAGCGCCTTTTGGAAAGAAGCTATTGATGATGAGATGCAATCCATCATGGGTAATAACACTTGGGTGTTAGTGGATCTTCCTCCTACTTGTAAACAAATAGGTTGCAAGTGGATTTTTCGAAAGAAAATGAAGATTCATTGTACTATTGACAAGTTTAAGGCCCGTTTAGTAGCACAAGGCTTTAAACAAAAGCATGGTATCGATCATTTCGATAGATATGCACCAGTTGCAAGAATAACCACTATCCGATTATTGGTAGCTTTACCTACGGTCTATCATCTAGAAATACATCAAATGGATGTTAAAACTGCATTTCTATATGGGGAATTAGATGAGGAGGTATATATGAAACATCCCGAAGGGTTTGTTTTGAAAGGACAGGAGAAAAAGGTGTGTAAACTTGTTAAATCCTTATATGGACTTAAACAAGCACCTAAGCAATGACATCAAAAATTTGATGAAATAATTTTGTCCTTTGGATGCAAATTGAATCAAGCCGATAAGTGCATTTATAGCAAATTTCATAACCATGGTAATGGAGTTATCATTTGTCTATATGTTGATGACATGCTCATTTTTGGTACTAGTTTAGTACAAGTCCAAGAGACAAAAGAGTTTTTGTGTAGTTCCTTTCAGATGAAGGATATGGGGGAGGCCGATGTGATCTTAGGTATTAAGATCATGAGACAAGGTAACCGTATTAAGCTAAGTCAATCTCACTATGTTGAGAAAATACTTAAGCGGTTTAGTATGCTTGATAAAGCACCGGTCTCTATTCCCATGGAACTAGGTATGAAATTTGCCAAACATACCAGTCAACCAATTTCTCAATTAGAGTATTCAAAGGTCATGGGATCTTTGATGTATGCCATGACCTGTACTAGGCCAGACATAGCTTTTGCAGTTGGTAAACTTAGTAGATTTACAAGCAACCCGGGTCCCCATCATTGGATGGCGATAAGGAGAGTATTAAGATACTTGTTGCGTACTAAGGATTATGGTATAGCTTATAGCGATGAACCTCCTATTTTAGAAGGTTATTACGATGCTAGTTGGACCACTAATGAAGAAAATAATTCTTCTACAAGTGGTTGGGTGTTTGTTTACGGGGGAGGCGCCATTTCATGGTCCTCTAAGAAACAAACATGTATAGCTGATTCTACAATGTCAGCTGAGTTTATAGCTCTTGCTTCAGCATCTAGTGAAGCGGAGTGGTTGAGGAATCTCATGTTTGAGATACCTTTGTTACCTAAGCCAATCTCACCGGTGGCGATTCATGCGGATTGCATGACGGCTTTAGGTAGAGTTTATACTCAAGTGTATAATGGTAAGTCTCGTCATATTGCTCTTAGGCATAGCCTAGTGCAAGGACTTATCATTAACGGGGTCATAACTTATGACTATGTGAACACTAAGTTCAATGTGACATATTCGTTTACGAAAGCCATGAGTAGGGATTCAATTGAACAAGCTTCAATTGAAATCAGTTTATGTCAATAAAGTCATTCGGAAATGTCCAATTCACGCATGAGTAACATCTTGTCTGAATTCAATGTGGTAAAGTCCTTTTGATTTTTGTAAGCAACAAGTTTAATGACCCATCGTTGCTTTGGACCGTGATGAACGAGGTAGTCGTCCATTGAAAGTTCTCCAGATCAAGGGTTGAAGAGCTCTTGGTGTTGTATCCGGATCACGAGGATATGTTTTATACGTATTGAGAACCTACCTATATAAGTTTAAAGTGTGGCCGCTTTAAGTAGTAGAGATTGGCATACTGACTATGATAAACTTATGAATAAGATACGGAAACGACCTTATAATGTGTCAGGTTAATGACTTTGTGTTATTGGTTTTGTGTGTACTTCATCTTCAAGTGGTTGGAAGGGTCATTTGATCCAAATCCGAATGGATATCAACTCTGGCTCGATCACTTGTGAAGTGTGTTGTACTAGGCGTTAATTCAATCCGCAGGGATATTAGCATGGATGCATGAAATGGAATTATAAGTTTGTTTTGTAAATGAGAGGCTTATTATACCCTAAATGGGGGAGGATTGTTGAACATTTAGTGACTAACAATCCTAAGTATATAATCACCAAGTACTACAAATAGTAGTGGGACAATATGTATTAAAATACAAGGTCCTTTGAGTTGATTAATAATCCTAAGTATATAATCACCAAGTACTACAACAACAAAACACGGAGGTTTTAGACGCTTATACACTTGGTTTTTCGACGATTTTTTGCGTCTAAAAAAATATTTTAGACGCTTTATTTTAGACGCGTTCCTGTGTCTAAAAAGTGTTACTCAATCGACGCATAAAAGAGTCTAAATTGTATTTTGCGCCTAATGAACACAACAATTAAGCTTATGTGTTTAGACGCCAAAAAGCGTCTAAAAATAATTTTAGACGCTTTTTGGCGTCGGAGAACTATAGTTTTTAGACGCTTTTTCCGTCTAAAATACAATGGTGATTTCCAGGTATTTTATTGAATTAAAATAATTTTAGACGCTTTTTGGCGTCGGAGAACTATAGTTTTTAGATGCCTTTTTCCGTCTAAAATACAAGGGTTATTAAAAAGTTTACTTTACTTGTGTATGATACAAGGATTTTAAACGGCTTTTAGCGTTAAAGAACAATAAGTTTTTAGACGCATTAATACGTCTATATTCCATTGAAACTCATTACATTGACATATTCCAAATATTGCATTTACTCTATGCCGTAATAATTAATCAAGATCGTTTACATAAGCATTTCTATATACCAAAACCAAGAGTTACACATGCTCAAAATATTGCACTTCCTCTACATAAACCTTGTGAAGCTAATTACAATAAAATGTTCAAAATCAAATCCATAATATTTTTTATCCAAAAATCATAAGGGAACAAGATGGACAATTGGTAATTAATTGTTAGCCAAAAACGCAAAAGTTGTGTTATAGTTCGTTAAGTTTCTAACACCAAAAAAGACGATGTCCTTCCCGTTGATCTCTCCCGTTTGCATAACCATGTTACTTTAAAATCTGTAAAAGAATAAGCAACAAAATATCAATATTCTTTCGACTAAAATGAAGTTAGTTGGTCTATGTCCCTTCACTCAAATAGCCTAATAACCTACGGGTAGTGAATTGTAAGATAAATTAACATTCAAGTTTGCTACTTCATTCTTTTTGTTACATCAAAACTCTAGCCAACAACAAAAGTTTCTAATCTAGGTTCTTTTACAAATAATCCAAATCAACTTATGTGAAGTATTATATTGTCTGAAAGCCACTTCTTTGAAATTCTCTGCCAACAATTTATGTGAAGTATAACATACTTACTATTAAAAAAAAGATAAGTGGAAGAGATGGAAAATATACAACACTAGCGTCTCTAAGGCATATGTCGATATCAAACTGTGATGTGCACCCAGTATACAAATCTTCATAATAACACCAGCTCTTGATCAAAATAATGCTTCACTTAAAAAGATGATCTTTGCCAATTAACAGATCAACCTGCAAGAAAAACCATGCAGATGATCTATATCAAGTCTAGAAAATCACGAATCCAAACCATGGCATGAATAATCAGAAATGATTTCAATAAAAGTGTGAATAAAAAATAAGGCAACAATACATTTGTTATAGGAATAATGTTAGATCAAATAAATTCATGTTCTAAAGCCAAAAATTTAAAAAATTTACCATCCCAAATACATGAATCAAGGAAAGTCAACAAGCAAAAAATGTAATATTTACAATATAATAACAAGACAAGTATATAAAATCTAATAATTTGTTGATTCTAGGAAGATGATAAAAAGGCTAATAATTATTCCAAACTTGGACAACTCAACTCAATTATAAGAGTATAAATTAATCTTTAATAGAAACATGACAAAGCAAATGCTTTAAAACTCAAATTCTTATCTAAAAACAACAAATATAGGAATGTTTGATCAAATAAATTAAACCAGGACAAGTGTTCCATGAGCACAAGAGAAAGGTAAGAAACTAGCTTGAAAGAAATTATAACACAAATGGGACCTAAGTACCTGCTTGAACCAGGATTAGAAGTTGATTAAACCATGATGTAGTTGAAAGAAATTCAGAGAGATCCCTGCACCAAATGCAACGCCATTCAAGTGAATACGCCAAAAATACTATAACACAAATGCTAAATGATAACTTGTAAACACGGAACAACTAATCATAAGTTGATTAAACCATAATGTAGTTGAAAGCAATTAGGCATACCCCTGTCAAATTGTTCTTTTTCAGTGTCTTGAAGACAAAACCAAACCATGTTTTAGAAGACAAAATTACCAAAGATTCAATGTCCCAACAGAGCTAAGTACGTTGAATTTAAAATAGAAAGTTCAAGCATAGCTTACAAGTCAGTCATTTGACTTAATGGAGACAAGTCGGGAATACTTCTAGTAAACAGATAATCAGAAAGGTACCTAAGCCAACATATTGTGAAGCCATCAATGACAGTACTGAATCACACTCTTTCACAAAGGTTCATCGAGTCCTACCATTAAAACCCTCACTAGTTTGCCAAATACATCTATAAGTGGTACTGAGAATCTAATACTAAGGCAATTTCCTTCTTAACCCAAAGATAGTGTTTCTCATATTCAGTGTTAGTCATTCTAAAAAATATTCCAAAACTAAATTCCAACGCTAACAAACACAATTTAACCTAAAATTCTTCAATAAATCCCACCAAAAACTAGTAAATCTCATAAACAACCAAACAAATAATTCTACAACCTAGAACAAGATGAAACTTGTGATAACAAATTTAAATCAAAAAATTGAATTCCAAAATCAAAACCCCAACAATGTAATTAGGCAGAGAAAAAAATACTAGAATACAAGAACATCACAAAAAAAATAGAAAAGGGAAAAAGGTTAAGACCATCACACAAATGGTTGGAAAATCACTGCTGGAAAGGGCTCACTCTGGCGCAGAGTTAGGGTAGCGAGATAAGGGTTACTCTGATTTTGTGAAGGAGGCAAATGTCGCGCAACTTCAATTCCTAAAAAGGATGTGGTACGGTCGCTACAGTGTCAGGTTTTTTTTTTAGGGTTTTATCTTAGAGAGAGATAAGGGTTACTCTGATTTTGTGAAGGAGGCAAATGTCGCGCAACTTCAATTCCTAAATTCCAGTTTTTTTTTAAATTAATTTTAATTAGGGTTAGCATTTTAGACGCTTTTTTTAGGTTTATTTTCAACGTTTGTAACCGTCGAAAATAAACTATCAAAAAACTCCGTGTTTTTTTAGACAGTTGCTCAAGTATCTAAATACAAGCGTCTAAAAGCTCCATACTTTTTTGTTGTGATATTGCATTGGATTCCCTTACTTATTCCATATTAATTTTGGAGTTACAAAGGAGTAATTACGAGGAATAATGTTCATGAATACCTTGTTAATGGTATTGATTGGAGGCTATTAATATGGAGGAATAATGCTCATGAATACCTTGTTAATGGTATTGATGGGAGACCATTAATATTGGTCATCAATGGGTGATTGAATGGCCATGACCCTTAGCTATACTTGGAGTAGTATAAATAGGGCTTGGTGATGAATGGAATAACACACATTTTCTCATTCTCATTCTCTAACTCTCATTTGCTTGTGTTCTTTCCAAGATAGTAATTAACTCTTGTTTAGAACTTCCAAACCTTATAGTTTGTTAAACACATTGCTATTAAGTGACATACTCTAAGTACTAAGAGTGTGTTGTATTGTTTGTATCTCGTTGTGAATTTCCAAGATCAAACCCAAGTACCTTTGTGGGAGAAATATCACAAAAGAAAAGTGATCACACGCCTACAACAAGTATGAAGCTTCCCGGTAACGGTTGTCGTTACAAAACAATCTTCAAGGTGTTTATAGTGTTATTTGTAATTTTATTTTGTTATCAATATAGGGATAAATACAAATTCTCATTTGTAATTTGTATTTGCATTATTAAAGTCTTAATAACTCCTACGTTTGTTATTCATAAAATATAGTCATGGTCAATATTCTCAATTTAATCAATAAAAAGCAAAAAAAATAAAAAATAAAAAAAAAATAAAAATTAGGGTCTACGGATATAGTTGATTGGGTGAGCTAAGACCTAATTAAATATTTTTGTGGGGTATTTTTAAAATCGTGAACAATCGTTTTGAGTTGCTACCATATTAGATTTTTATCCTTTTAAATCATTAGTATAATATAATAAGGATTAAGCTTGATAATAATTTGAAATCCATCGGAAGTCTGAGATTTCGAGTCCGAGCAAATTTTTAGTATGCATAATTTGACTCCGAGTTGATGTGAACTGAAAAAATAATCAGACATTTATTAAAAAGCAAAGTCTAAGGGTCGATAATCCAGCCGAATCCAATCCATTGCCATTACTAATTTTTCACTGATGAGTGTATCGGGTTGTAATTTTGGAGATACAAAATACTTTATCTTGGTTGATTTTAAAAATGATAGAAACAAGTGGCACACCAACAAACAAATGATCTCCACCATACAACAAGATATGAAGCACATCCACTTATCTAATATCTTCAACTTAGCTTCTTATTGACAAGTGGCACATAAGTCGGACACAATTGGATAACAAATAAGCAAATATAGCCAATGACTATCACCATTTAGATTTCCCCTATATCCCTACTTTTCATACTACTTCAATACTAACCTCATTGCTGCCATTCATTCCACTCTAATTCTTTCCGGCCTCACAAAAAAATAAAGGAAGCTTCATTCATTGTTCAAAAATGGCATCCAATGCCTTAATGAGCTGTGGAATCGTTGCTGCATTCCCTTCGACTCTTTCTTCATCTAAATCTAAGTTTACAACTTCTTTACCTTTGGCTAATGTTTCCTGCAACGCTTCTTCTCGTTTCACCATGTCTGCTGAATGGATGCCGGGTCAACCCAGACCGCCCCATCTTGATGGATCTGCTCCTGGGTATTACTTTCTTAATTACTTTATTTTTATATTATAAACAATTTAGAATACTACTTTTATTATAGTGACACCAATACTCATTTTGTAATTATTAATCAATTTAGAATTGTAAATAATCAATCAATTTAAAGTTATAATAGTAATGCTGTAAGAATATAAAAGATAATAATAAGTAATTAATACAATAAATATATATATTTAGTCAATTCAATATTCATCCAACTAATTTGTGACGACCATTAAGAAAAATTTGTTAATAAATTATTGTTTGGAATTGATTTTAAAAGCTCTTTTATACTGTTTGTTCTGCAGTGACTTTGGATTTGACCCACTTCGGCTAGGAGAAGTTCCAGAAAATCTAGAGAGGTTTAAAGAATCTGAGATCTATCACTGCAGATGGGCAATGCTTGCAGTTGTAAGTTGTCAACCTATTTAATTACTATCGTTAACAGGGCTGACCCTAGATATTTTGGGGTCCTGAGCGAAATTGCACATAGAGGCCCTTTTCCTTTCCAATTTAAAACTTATATGAATTTTCTACAACCATTAATTTTGTTTTTTGACATCGGGATTAGGAAAGTATCTGATCTAATACAAGTACATATTGAATTGCAGCCAGGAATCTTAGTCCCGGAAGCATTGGGATTAGGAAACTGGGTGAAAGCACAAGAATGGGCAGCAGTTCCAGGAGGACAAGCAACATACTTAGGAAACCCAGTACCATGGGGTAACTTTCCTACTATTTTGGTCATTGAATTCCTTGCTATTGCTTTCGTTGAACACCAAAGAAGCATGGAGAAAGACACTGAGAAGAAGAAGTACCCTGGTGGTGCTTTTGACCCTTTGGGTTACTCTAAAGACCCCAAGAAGTTCGAGGAGTACAAGGTCAAAGAAATTAAAAATGGTACTTTTTTCACCACCCTATATATTTTTATTTGTTTCGTAACAAACCAATTAATAACTCCAACATTTTTTCGTTTATGACTAACAATTGGTTATCAGAATCTACAAATTGGAGAGTGATTTAGATCTTAAGTAGGAAATACAAATCCATCAAAATTTATGTATATGGGTGTTAGGATGATATTCTACGATACGACGACGATCTAACAATCCGATTGTATAGGAGTAGTCTCAGACATAAAAATAAATTCTTATATATAAACTAATTACATAAATATAAGTTAAAAATATACAATGTCGTTACAAATATTAAAATTTGTGTAATTTTTAATTCACATTTTATGAATGAAAGCAGTATACTTTTATAATCAATTGAAAGACGAAGTCATAAATATTTATTTACCTCATAACTTTATAAATGAACTAAAATAAATCAATATGACAGATAATTAATTATTTTATGACATATATGTTGATGTAGTGGATGTGAGATGAATAGGGATGGCAATGGGTCGGACTCGGCTCGAATTATACATACTCCGACTTTGCTCCGAATAATAGTCGGACTTTTTTTTTCAGTCCACTTCCACTCGGAGTCGGATTATGCATACTCTAAGTTTGCCCCAACTCGGACTCTCGGACCTCCAACGGAATCGGATTATTATCAAATAGTATCGTTGTGATATTGTACTAATGATTTTAAAACATAAAAAATCAACATAATATATTATTCAAATACAATTTAACAAAAAAAAATATGTACTTTGAATACAAGGTTAACAAGAGAAATAGTCCTACTACTATAATTTAACAAAATTTTCTCGCATTTTGATTTGGTATATTTTATTTCTCTTGATCTGATTTGTCGTATTATGGTTGATTCATCTAAATAAAAATAACAAGCTGTTTTACAAAACCGAAAATTACAATTAGTATGACAGAGAGTTTGGATTAGTCGCGTCTAGAGTTTTAAAGGAACAAAATGTTGGTGTAAAAATCAAATTCGAAGTCGGATTTGCTTCAGGGTCGGAGTCGGGTCAGAGTGTCGGATTTTTAATAAGGTCCAACTCCGGTCCGTCTCTAACTCGGACTCGGATGACTTTTTCCTCGAACTCGAATCGGATTACTTTTCTCGGATCGCGTCGGACTAGGATCGGATTCGAACTGAATTGTCATCCCTAGAGATGAATAATGTTATTGTTTCAAGCAATTGTTTTAGAATTGATTTATAAATAACAATAATGTTTATGGTTGGGTAGGTCGTCTTGCAATGTTGGCTTTTGTTGGGTTTTGTGTACAACAAACAGCATACCCAGGAACAGGTCCTTTGGAAAACTTAGCAACTCACTTGGCTGACCCATGGCATAACAACATTGGAGACATCATTATTCCAAGATCACTCATGCCTTGAATTGTATCATGAATCATGATCAACAATAACCATCCCTATTGTAAAAAAAATCCTTCCGTGTATAATCTTATTTGTATTACATATTATTAATGTTGTAGAAGAATGTCTTTGGAAATACACAATTCTATTTTGGAGGTTCAACTTGTATGATTTCTTCTTCCAGATTTCTTAGAGAATGATTCAAAATTTAAGGAAATATAAATATGATTAGCAGGGATAGATCATTTTCTCTTTTTTTCTATGCTAACTAGTTTAAACATTGTATTTCTTTATTTTACGTCAAAAAAAAAAATTTGTTTTCAAGGTAATATACACCAACAAATTAATTAGGAAAAATTGTCGTGAATAATATGAACTTTTACTGATTTTCCTACAATAAGTTAATGATGCTAGAGTGAAATCCACATCAAAGTTGGTATTATTCTGGGTTAATCGAAAGTTCATATTATTATAGGAAAATCAGTGAAAGTTCGTATTATTCACGGTAATTTTTCCAATTAATTAAACAAACTATCAAATCCCACAATTTAAAATTTTAGAGCGCGCTTGTTTGTTGAAGTAATATAATTTGTAATGGTGATGAATTTAATCTCATTAATTATACGACACAATTTCATTTAGCAAACAAAAGAAGAAGACGATCACATTCAAGAATTCAAGTCAATTTACATATTTATAGAGTATTGTTGTTGTAAAATCAATCATCCCATCCATGACAAAACCAAGAAAACTAGTTCCACATTTGAGTTTGGATCACTATTGCAATAGATAAAACAAACAATTATCTTGGTTGTTTTATGAGTTAGCTTTTAGTTTTGATTAAGTTTCAACTTATTTTATTTTTATTATCTTGATTAGTTAGATTTGTTTTATTTTCAAAGTTGTTTGGAATTATTTATTGGGTGTTCGGCAATTGGCTTTTGTTTATTTGTTGTTGACTTTTTAAATTTGCTTGTTTGACTAGCCGGAAATATTGGTTGTTTTTGCTGGCTTTTAATCTAATTAAAAAAGCCATCTGTTTGTGGAGATGTTTGGTGAATTTTGGCATTTGCTGTTAAATGTTTATTAGAAAAAAAGTAGGCCAACAAGCCAAAAGCTAACCAAAAAAGGTAATTGAAACAACTTTGTCATTTTGGCTTAAAAGCCAGCTTATCAACTGTTTTAAAAGCCATTTATCAAATCCTTTTTTGGTTGTTTGACAACCAACAAGCCAAAGCAAAAAGCCAACCATAAAGCTAAGCCAAAAGCCATGATTCAAACACCCCATGTAAATACAGAAAAAGTATTGAAATAATTAACTAGAAAAGAGATAAAATGAGACAGAAGTTAAATGTTTTCTTGCTTGAAAATAGTTTTAAAGAACTCTTTATATACGAAAAGGAAGATGTCAAATATATATATATATATATATATATATATATATATATATATATATATATATATATATATATATATATATATATTTATTTTGATAATTATATTTATAAATATATATATATACATATATACATATATATATATATATATATATATATATATATATATATATATAGACATATATATATATAGGATCAAATGAGAAGGGGTCTCAAAATGAGATGGGTAAGAAAGATTTACAGCCGTCCATAGTAATAATCGACGCTCAAAAATTATCTTTTTTTTTCCTTTTTTTTTTTAACCTTAAAAAGGGGTTTTTTCTTTTCTCTTTCTCTCATCTTCATGTCTTTGCTTTTCTCAATTACATTCGATCGCCATTCATCCTCCATTCACCCTCCATTTGTCCTCCATTCGGTTCAGTAAAATGATATACGAAGGTATGATTTTGATTTTGATTTTGATTTTCTTTATCTCTTTCATGTTCTTTTCGATTCCATTTAAATGTAATAGTTGCAAGTATAATTCTGATATTTGATTTATAGGGTTTTTAATTGTGGGATTTTCTTGAATTTCATTCGATTTTTCATTCAGTTTTCTTGATCTTCATTGTGTCAAATATTGGTTTTTCATTCGATTTTCATTCAATTTTCATTCATCACTGTTTTCATTTGATTTTCAATCGATTATTTTGTGTTTCTTGATCTTCATTTTTACATTTTCCTCGTCGATAATTTTGTGTTTTTAGGGTTTAGTCTTCGATTTTTAGTGTTTATTTGAGTATTATTCTAGTACTTGATTTTTAGGGTTTAATTCTGTGATTTTTTTTAGTGTTCATTCATCACTGTTTTTCATTCATCCAATTTTAGTATTTATTCATCACTGTTTCAAAATTATTTTGCTTATGGTTTCTTTAGATTGCTTTATCTGAGCATGCTCATATTATTTGGCAAATGACTTCAACTTACTGTTGTAATAGTTTGTATAAAAACTTTTCATAATGATGACTTCAACTTCAATTATTACATGTCTTTTTAGTTGTTATGGCTAAAATAAGAGGTGGGTCAACTTTGAGGTTAGGCCATCAACGAGGTAATAGAAATCGAGTTGTTATTCCCTCCACCTCTACTGATGTGTCAAATTTGAGAAATAAAAATGTCAACACAAGAAAGAGGAAAGGTGAAGAAAGTGACGGGGTCCAACAAAGGCTTATAAGGTAAATTTATTCACTAGTATCTGGAATTCCAACATTGTAATTTTAGATTTTTTTGCTTATTTTAGTTAATTGTTGTGATGCTGAGGCTGTAATTTAGTAACTCTATATGATTAACTTTATAGAGAAGACAGTAACTATTCATAGTCATAGCAACCTTTAGTGATAACATAGTATCTTTTTCTAAGAACATAGTAGCATTAACATTTACAACAAAGATTATTCAAAATTACATAAAACAAGACAGTAACTATGCATAGTCATAGTAACCCTTAATCATAACATAATATCTTTTTCTAAGAACATATAGTAGCATTAACTTTTACAACAAAGTTTTTTCACATAACTGCAAATAGTAATTTTTTAGTACCTTGATTCCTGAATATATTTTATTTTAATGTTTGGACTTGGTATAATTATATTTGTTTATATGTGTATTTATGAACATTGTATAGTTTTCTTGTTGTTGATAGGTTGAAATCTACATTTCAAGCAAAAAGTAGACCTTTTGGATTATATGTGTGTTTTGTAGTTTTGCTGTTTATGAATTCCACCATTTTCACACACTGAGGTCAATACAAATCAAAGAGATCAGCTCTAAAGAACATAAAAGCTCATTATTAAAGAAGACAATGAAGGTAATTAAGTTAGGGCTCCATGCTAGTTGATTGATGCAGAGTGTGTGCAGCTATAGCTCTTATTATGTACTATGCAAGTGTATTTTGTCTCCTTTTCTGCAGTTTGTTTGGGTTTTTGGTGTTTGATTATCCAAAATTAGAGGTTAGTTTTATTGATGTTGCTACTAGTGCTGATGTTGTTGCTGTTCTCCCATGTTGTTGTTGCTATTGTTGAGTGTATTATTGATTTTTTCCACTACTGATATTGGAGTCGTTGTCCCTTGGTGATGATTATTGATCTGATGTAGTTGGTGCTTCACCATGTTGAGATGCTTTGAAGTGTGGTAGGATGTCCATAAAGCCCATTCACACATCTGTGATTTTCCATACTGGGATAAGTTTGTGATTTGGGCATCAAATGGGCATCAAAAATATCAAAATAGAGAAATCAGCACCGAATGTTGACAACTGATGGAACCTCAGGTAGGCTGATGAAATTATCACCGAACAAAATCCCTTAAACATATGATAAACCTATTAGCTCAAATGGTAGAGCACTATGCAAATGCATATGGGATGTAGGTTCAATTCCTACATAGGTTATCTTTATAAACAAAATTAATTAAAAAAAAATCAATTTCGTACTAAATTATATGAGCAAAAAAATGGTTTGAAATGATTTATAACTATATAAACTTTGTTACGATTAAACTCTCATACAAACTTGTGTCTCCACATTACATAAATGAACCTACGTGTGATTCAAACCTACATCTTTTGTGCTTATGCACAATGCTCTACCCTTGAGCTAGTAGGCTAACGTATTTAAAACATTCAAACACACTCACAAATGAGCATTAATTTGACAAATGAGCATTAAATAGTTTGCTCATTTGATAAATGAGCAAAGAATTGTTTTGCAATTTTATAACCTGTAACAGTGGGTGTCTTTTGCTCATTTCTTTACTCATTTGTGAAATGGGCAACAATTAGTTTGCTCATTTGTCAAATAAGCAAATAATTATAGTTACTCATTTGTAAACTAAGCAAACATTTCTTTGATCATTTGGAAAATGAGCAAATCGATTTTTTGCTCATTTAGCAAATGAGCAAATAGTGGATTACTAATTTAAAAAAATGAGCAAAACAGTTTCATTTGTCAAATGGGGGCAAACTTTTAAGATTAATCATTCATTAAATCAACAAACTTTTTCTTTTGCTCTTTTTGTGAAATGAGAAATATTGGCCCCAATTTTGTAAAAAACAAAAAACTTTTGTAAAAAAAACAAGATTTTTTTTTATCATTTGGAAAGGCAATCAAATTTTTGATCATTTTGGGGAAAAGGAAAAATTTTTCCTTTTTAAAAAAAATTTAAAAAAAATTTAAAAATTTTTTAAAAAAATTTTTTTTTTAAAAAATTGGTTTTTTTTTTTTTTTTTTTTTTTTAGGGGGGAATTTTATTATTTTAATTTTTTAAAAAAAAATTTTTTCCCCAAAAAACCTTTTTTAAAAAAATTTTAAAAAAAAAAAAAAAAAAAAAAAAGGGGGGGAAACCCCCCCAAAAAAAAAAAAAATTTTTTCCCAAAAAAAGGAAAAAAATAAAAAAAAAAAAAAAGGGGGGGGGAAAAAATTTTTTTTAAAAAAAATTTTTTTTTTAAAAAATTTTTAAAAAAAAAAAAAAAAAGGGGGGGAAAAAAAGGCAAAAAATTTTTTTTTTAAAAAAAATTTTTTTAATTTTTTTTTAAAAAAAATTTTTAAAAAAAAAAAAAAAATAATTTTTTAAATTTTTTTTTTTTTATTTTTTTTGGAAAAAATTCCTTTTTTGGGTTTTTTTTTTTGGGGGGGAAATTTTTTTTAAAATTTTTTTTTCCCTTTTTTAAATTTTTTTGCAAACCCAAAAAAAAAAAAAAAAAAAAAAAAAAAAATTTTTTTTTAAAAAAAATTTAAAAATTTAAAAAAAAAAAAAAAAAATAAAAATTTTTTTGGAAAAAAAAAACCAAAAATTAAAAAGATTTAAATTTAAAAAAACCCAAAAAAAAAAAAAAAAAAAAAAAAAATTTAAAAAAAAAAAAAAAAAGGGGGGAAAAAGGGGGGAAAAAGGGGGGGGGGCCCAAAGGGGGAAAAAAAAAAATTTTTTTTTTTTTTTTTCCCCTTTTTTTCCCAAAAGGGGCCCCCCCTTTCCTTTCCCCCCCCCTTTTTTCCCCCCCCCTTTTATATATATATTATATAAAATTTTTTAAAAAAAAAAAAAGGGGGGAAAAATTTTTTAAAAAAACCCCGGTTTTTTTTCCCAAAAAAAAATTCCCTTTTGGTTTTTTCCCCCAAAAAAAAGGCCTTTTTTTTTTTTTTTTAAAAAAAATTTTTTTTTTTAACTTTAAAAAAAAAAACCCCCTTTTTTTTTTTTAAAAAAAAATTTTTTTAAAAAAAAAAAAAAATTTTTTTTTTTTAAATTTTAAAAAATTTTAAAAAATTTTTTTCCCCCCTTTTTTTTTTTAAAAAAATTTTTTAAAAAAATTTTAAAATTTTATAAATTTTATATATTTTTAAAAAAAAATTTTTTTTATTTTTTTTAAAAAAATTTTGGCCCCCTAAAAAAAAAGGGGATTTTTAAAAAAAAAAAAACCCCCAAAAAAATTTTTTTTTTTCCCCCCCCCCCCATTTTTTTTTTTTTTTTAAATTTTTTTTTGGAAAAAAAAAACCCCTTTTTTTAAAAAAAAATTTTTTTTAAAAAAATTTTTTTTTATTTTTTTAAAAATTTTTTTATTAAAATTTTTTTTTTAAAAAAAAAAAATATATATTAAAATTATTTTTTTAAAATATTTAAAAAATTTTTTTTTTAAATTTTTTTAAAAAAATTTTTTTTAAAAAAAAAAAATAATAAAATAAAAAAAAAGGATTTTTTTTAAAAAAAAAAAATTTTAAAAATTTTTTAAAAAAAAATTAAAAAAAATTTTTTTTAAAAAAAAAAAAAATTTTTTTTTTTTTTTAAAAAAAAAAAAAAAAAATTTTAAAATTTTTAAAAAAAATTTAAAATTAAATTAAGTTTTAAAAAAAAAAGTTTTTTAAAAAAAATAAAATTTTTTTTTTTTTTTTCCTTGACCATAAAATTTAACATTTTCTTTTTCTTCATGGAAACTTTTCTCTCTTTAAAACCTATCTTTTTCCCTAAAAATTTTAAAAAATCCTCGGTTTTTTTGATTATCAATAGTAAAATAGTAAAATAGTTTAAAATCAAAAAGTTTTACAAACCCCACAGAAATAACTTCATCTTTTTTTAAAAGAATTTAATCAATTAAAAAAGAAAAACCCTTCATTTGTTGACAAATCAAGTAAGTTTTCAAGGATTTTTTTTTTTTCAATTTGTTTTTTTTGGAAAAAATGGTTTCTTTTTTTTAAATTTTTAAAGGGTTTTTGGTAGGGAATCAATTCTTTCTAATGTCGTTCATAATAAAATGGTATATACAATTTTTTTTTTCTAGTTAAAAACGGGTAAAATTTTGATTTACTCTTTTTTTTTACATTTTGGGGTTTTTTGAATTGGGGGAATTTTTTTTTTAAAGAATCGAGAAATAAAGGTACTATGAAATTGTGTTGTTTTATATTGTGAATGAAATCCCGGGGTTTTGAATTAGGAAAGTAACCACATATTGTGTTATTGTGTATTGTGAATGAAATTTCAGTAATTTAGTATTTTATCTTTTAATCTTTTTAGTACCTTTAATTTGTGCACATAAATAACTTTTTGATTGTGTTTTATTTGTAAGCCCATTAAAACCCAAATTTTTGGCATTGTGTTTTGTGTTTCTTTTACGGGGTGTAGGTTCCTCCCCCTTTAACTCTTACATGTTAAATTAAATTGTTTTTTTATGTATTTTGGGAAAAAGGTAAAATATGTTTTTTGAAAAAAAATTCTTTGTTTTAGTAAAAATAAATTTAAATTTTTTTAAAATTTTTTTTTATAAAAGTAATTTTTAAGAAAACAAATTTAAAACTATAATTTTTTTAGATGAATAATGGTTAAGATGAGGGGTGTTTAGTTGAAGTTGACTATTATTTACTATTTTTTTATTGATTTCCCTTAAAAATTATGATTATCTTTTTAAATTTTTTGTCTCTTCATATGTAATTTTTTAAAAACAAATTAAAACGGAGGGTTCTTTTTTTTACAAAAGGATAATATTTTTTGATATGTACATGTTTTAAAAATATCACCAAAATTGTCCTTTTTATTTTTAAAAAAAAAACAATTAAACCCCCAAAAGAGGATTGAATCTACATCCTCCATGCAATGAAAAGGGGGGAAATCTTTTTAGATTGAGCTAATGGCTTAATTAATCATATTCAAAAACAAATCAAATTTCAAGAATGAAATCGATTTTCTCAATCCAAAAATTGAAAAGGTAGATCCCCAAAAAATGAAAAAAAAAAAACCAAATTAACCTCTCATAATAAAAACCCAAATTAACTATACATATTGTTATTCACGTTGAATGTTCCTGAAAATGGGGAGATAGTAACAAAGCTGAACCATGCCATTATTGTAGAAAATTCCGAGATCCTGGACATACTGCAAGTCACAGTGAAGCTCTTTGAGGCGATGGGTCCAAAAATGGGTATGTTTCATCTTTCCCCCACAAAATTATTATTTTGTTTTGAAAATGATTTAGAGAAGGAAAAAGCTTTAAATGAAGACAGTATCTTTTGGTTATTATTTGATGAGGTTAGAAGATGGTCGGAAGGGGAGTACTTTGGGGATAGAGTGGTATGGCTTGAGTGTTTTGGGCTACACCCGAAATGTTGGAGTTTAGACAATATAAAAAAATTAGGACAGAAATGGGGACCGGTGCTGCGGATTGATCATAACAAAGATGGGTTTGATAGCCTTACTTATGCTAGGTTCCTTGTTAGAATAAAAGCTCAAAACAAGGTCGACGCTTGAGTTAGGATCATATTTGAGAGTGGTAGTTATGATGTCTGGGTAAAGGAGTGTGGGCGGTGTGGCTGTAAACCTGGTTGCATTCTGCCATATGAGAGCGGGGAGCGGAGTATACATGATGATGTGAATGGGGAAGGTTCATCTAAATTCGTCATGTTAGTGAATCGTTGGAGGGAATATCAGGTGAGCATAAGGTGCAGATGGATAGAACAGGAATGGGAGAAGATATTTTGATAGGAAAAATTAACTCGGGTGCGGCATATGATAGACTAAACCAGGGGGTGAATGGGGCTGATGTTCTGGGTCGGGCTGATCGTTTGGAGCTTTCGGATCAAATGGTAGCTGGTTTCGACATTATGGCAGAAAAACAAAACACTCATGCTAAGCCTGTTGTGGATATGGAAGTGGAGGCTATTTTGGGTAAAAATGTTGATTACATGGATAAGGAAAATTGCTGGGAAAAAATCGACCTTATAGCTACCATTGAGCTTGAAAATAATGCTTCACAAGCAAATCTAAACTTGTCAAAGGTGCCTGTTTTGGTATCACAATCGACTGAATTGACTGCTCAGGGGGTGGAAAATGCAAATATGGGTGGGATTTTAAAGAGACCACGGGGTAGACCAAAGAAAGCCCTTTGCCCACAAGCTTCAACGTCCCATTCAAAACATATCGACGAAGCACATGAAACATGGAACACTGCAAAGCTGCTTGGAATTTCTTCCAGTGATGAGGATGCAATGATGATGGAAATCAGGAAATCCAAGCGACTACTCCTCTTGGAGGGTAAATCTCCATAAAGGTTCGATTTGGACTTCTTGGGTGTCTTGTTTTTATTTGTATCATGAATTTTCTTCTGTGGAATATTAGAGCCTTGGGGAAAGGTGAGAAAAGCATGACCATTAGAAAAGCATATGCTAGAGGGGTTCGAATATCATGGAATATCCTATAAGTAGCATTGTTGAAAAGGTGGACGACCATGGGAATCCTATCATTCCTCCCCAATCCATTAGATCCTTGTGGCATGTATGTGCTCCGCCCAGAGCTCGCCTGACTCTTTGGTTCGCATTGTTGGGTAAGCATAAAACTAGGGATTTCTTAGTTGATAAGGGACTTATTGATATACACCAAGCCCGGTGCCCTTTCTGCATGGTGGAAATTGAATCTAACTCTCATATTCTATTTACCTCCATTTTTCTTGGGGTATCTGGATGAGGTTGTTGGCCTGGTGGGGACTTAAGGGTGTACTTCATTATGATTGTGTGAATTTTGTCCTTCACTGGAATGGGTTTTTTGTGGGTCGAAAAGGGAAGAGATTATGGAAACTATGCCTATGTTGTGTCATCTGGTCGTTACAGTTCAAAAGAAATAGGAGTAACTTTGAGTCGACTAGGCCAGACCCTGAGTCTTTCGCCCTCTCTTTACAAATCAGAATTCGTATCTGGGCAAAGGAATTGATGGGTTACAACTCAGTTTCCCCGTATGGAGATTTTCGTGATTTCGAGGGGTGCCGATGATTCTAGGGAGTTTTAGTACTGTTTGGCCCTTTTATGGGTCGTTCTGTGGACTGTTTAATGGTGGTGTGTATGATGTGTAAGCGGTATGTAAGATGTAGCATTGTCATAACCACTATGGTGTGTAAGGTGTTTTGATTTTCTTTTGGTGTTGCATCGCCCACTCCTATACTGTTTTGAGTGGCCTGTCTCTAGGTCCCTTTGCCAATGGCTTTTCCCCTCCCGGGGTTTTTTATGTCGGCAGTCTTAGGGTTCCCAAGTTTCAGTGTTTTGTTCCTCCCTCTCGTTTTATATAAGTTTTCCTAATTTTCAAATATATATATATATATATATATATATATATATATATATAGGGGAGGGATCCATTGAGAAGAGGACTCAAAATGAGAAGGATGAGAAGGATTTATAGCCATTGATCTTATGAAAATCTAACGGGTGAAAATCATCTTTCTCGTCGATCTTCTTCTCCATTTTATGTTATGATTTAAGGTTACTATGTTTTTAGAAAAGGATACTATGTTATGATTAAAGGTTACTATGTTTATTTTAAAAAGTTGCGATGTTCTATA
>CM033457.1:4892203-5070306 GCA_019425755.1 Amaranthus cruentus | reverse complement strand
TATATATATATATATATATATATATATATATATATATATATATATATTAATAATATATATATATATGTAAGACCCTCTATTCACAGCTACTATATCAAAGGCCAGGAGATCCAGAATGTTAGACCCTCTGTTCATGCTTCATGGACCTTCAAGAAGATTATGAAACAAGGTGAGCTAGTTGCGAGGCTTGGGGGTTGGGAGCATATAGCTAGAGACAACGCCTTTCAATATAGGCGAGATAGAAAGATCCTTACGCTGAAGAACCAGGTTCGGGAATCTTATGATAAAGAATGTGGCTAGCCCTAGCGCTAATTTCATCACATGGCTTCCTGTTCAGGATAGGTTGGCCACTAAAGACAGAATCGGGAAATGGGTGGAACTTTCGGATGAGAACTGCATCCTTTGTAACAGTGCTAGAGAAACGACTCATCATCTATTCTTCGAGTGTCCTAATGCCCAGTAGATATGGTCCCGCATCTTCAATTTCTTCCCCCGAAATTTAGGAGGCAACAGTTTCCAAGATGAAATCCTTGAGATGACCAAAACCAACAAAAAGAAGACTGATCGAGCCAAGCTGATCGTAGGTCTATGGACTGAGATGATATACAGTATTTGGATGCAGCGCAACAGGAAAATTTTTGACAACCATCCTATTAGTGTTAAGGAGGTTGTAGATTGTATAGAGTTTAGGATTGCAGGGAGGGTTAATAGTAGAACGCTAGACATGCTTGTATCTAAGTAGTTAGTGTTTGGGGTTTTGGGCCGCCCGCTTTAGTCCCGAAGCTGCTGTGGATGGTCGGTTAATTCCGTCCTTCTCGCTTTCCTCTCAATATTTTGGTATATAATACAAATCAATCAAAAAATATATATATATATATATATATATATATATATATATATATATATATATATATATATAAACAAACACACAACACATCTCTCTCCTACACACACCACACACACATATTCCTACAAATATATATATATATATATATATATATATATATATATATATATATATATATATATATATATATATATATATATATATATATATATATATATATATATATATATATATATATATATATATATATATATATATATATATTATGTTAAATATATATATATATATATTGGCTATATTATATAATATATATATATATATATATTATATATATATATATATATATATATATATATATATATATGTATATATATATATAAAACACATATAAAAATGTAGTGAGAGGATTCTGGGAGAGGCTCCTCCAGGGTTAGGTTTTCCTCCCTGGACTTCCGGGTGCTTGACGGGCTGCGGGTGTTTTTGGGTCGATTTGGGTGGTGCGGGTTATAGGCGGCTGTCTTGTACGATGGATTTTGGGTGTTTTCCAGGTTTTTTGTTTTGTTTTCTTTTGCGTTTTCCTTATCGTTTTTTGCTTCATATTCTTTGGGTTTTGTTTTCTGTGCTTCATGGGAGGGTTGTTGTCGACGGTTGCTGCCGGAATGGTGTTTTGAGGTTTGGTGGTGGGGTTTCTGAAGGGGCGGTCTGGATCTGGTGTTGTTTCTTCGATTGTGGTTCTCTATTTTATAAGGCTGTCGTTTCATCTCCTTGCTTTGGTTTGTTCTTCGTGGTTTTTCTGATCTATCAGGGTCCGCTTCGAGTATTTCGCTTTGGGGTTTGCTCGGGTTTCTTTAGGATCCGGCTGAGGTCCGGGCTGGGTATACCTCTTGGCGTAGGTTGTTCCGTTGGGTCTTGGTTTTGTGTGGCTGGCTTGGGTCCAAATTCTTCTTCTGGGTGTTGAAACAAAGTATACTGGCTCATGGGTTCTGGTGTTGGTTTTGGTGATGAAAGGGATCGGTGGTTTTAGACTATAGCGTTCCATCTTTTAGGGGTTCTCGATGTGAGCTTTTAGATCCGGTTTCACCGTATTGGCTCATTAATAGGTGTGTGGTGTTTTGTGACGCCATTCCGGGTTGGAAGTTGGGACCTTTCGGGTTCAAAGAACCGCTGTTGATGATGGTCTAGAGGTGATATCGAGGGGACTGATCTCTTTTCAATGGTGTTTTTTTGGGGTCCGCTGTTGATGATGGTCTAGAGGTGATATGGTGCTGGGGCGGAATTTTTTTTGAGGTTTAGGAGGTGGTCCATTGGCCGGTTTTGGAAGTTTTGAGGTCGCCGTGGTCCGCTGGGTTCCGAGCGGTGCCAGGTGTTTTCTTCGGCCTGGGAACAATTTGGCGGGTTCTCTAGAACCGGTTTGGGTTTCGGGTTTATCCGCTGTTCGACATTCGGTTTTGCTCTTCGCTTGGTGGTCCGAGTTCTCGAGTTGATCGGGTGGCTGATATGGGCTGGTTTTTGGTTGGGTTTTCGACTTCAGTGAGGATTAGGAACTTCTGTTGGTTATGAGGATGTTCTGGTGGTGGGACGCAAATTTCCTCCGTCTTGGTGTTCTTTAGGTGGTGTCATCTCGATGCTTTTTGGGGTGATGCATACACTCCCGTGGGTCACGGGTTGTCCTGATCGTGTTTTCGAGCATTTTGGAGTGTTGTTACTCATCTTGTGTGGGTACAATTGGTTTTTATTTACTGTCCCTATTTGGTGTGTAACGTGTAGAAACTATCTGTTTTAGGATAAAACTTTTGGTGATGCTAGTCCACTCCTAGGGGTGAACACGGTCCGGTTTGGTCTGGTCTGACACTAAAATCAACTCAACAAGAAATCCGGCCGAAATTTTCGTACCGGACCGACCGCTTAATCACTGTATCGACCACCAAACCGCTTTATAACGGTCCGGCCCGGGCCGGTTCATGGTTTTCATTTTATAGTTTTATCCAAATTAATACATGTATTAGTTAATAATAATAACATTATTTATGTATATATTGCTATATAAAAATAACTACATCTTAAAATATCTAGGTAGCAACTTAATTTTTTAAATACAAAATTATGATTATCAACTATAGAACGTGTTATTGGTCCTGGCCTCTGTCAAAAATAAAAACCAAGACCAGACCTGAACTCGTGAATTTAATTTGAAAAACCGACTGACTATTTAAAACCATGACCGTACCAAATATTAAATCTGGCTGGGCCTTTTGTTTTACTCTTAGACCAAACTTTGTTCAGCCCTATCCACTCCTATGCTGTTTCTGAGTGGCCTGTTTCTTGGTCCCCTATTCCAATGGCTTTTTTCCTTCCCGGGGTTTTTTATGCCGGCGGTTTTGGGGTTCCCAAGTCTCAGTGTTGGTGTTTTTTCTCCTTGCTTTTATATATATATCCCGAATTTTCAAAATATATATATATATACATATATATATATATATATATATATATATATATATATATATATATATATATATATATATATATAAAAATATATATATATATATATATATAATATATATATATATAGGGGAGGGATTCAATGAGAAGGGGTATGAAAATGACAAGGGTGAGAAGGATTTTCAGCCGTCGATTTCTCAAAGATCTAATGGCCTACATCATGAACCGGAAAAATAGGGCAAGAAAAGAAAAATAGGCTCATTTGGTTTTTTTTCTATTTGTCCCGTTGAAGAACATTGGCCTTCTCTTCCAAGTTTCTTTCAAAACCTCTAAAATTGTCCATAAACCTTTCGATTTCTTCTCAAAAAAATCTTCTTCTCTTTAATTAAGGTATGCAAATTAGAAATTTACCATTATGCTTTTATTTTTGGATTTGTGTTGATTGATTTCATTTTCTTCTATTAAAACCTTGATTTGTCCCCATTATATAAATATATATATATATATATATATATATATATATATATATATATATATATTATATATATATATATATATATATATATATATCTATATATATAATATCAATATATATATATGTTTATAAGAGGTATGATATACATAATTATATATTATCAAGCATATATATATATATATATATATAATATATATATATATATATAACATTATATATATATATATATAGGGAGGGATCCAATGAGAAGGGGTATGAAAATGAGAAGGGTGAGAAGGATTTTCAGCCGTCAATTTGTCAAAGATCTAATGGCGTGCATCATGAACCGGAAAAATAGGGCAAGAAAAGAAAAATAGGTTGATTCGGTTTTTTTTATTTGTCCCGTTGAAGAACATTGGCGCCTTTCTCTTCCAAGCCTTTCTCTTTCGAAAAACCTCTAAAATTGTCCATAAACCTTCGATTTCTTCTGCGAAAATCTTCTTCTTCTCTTTAATTAAGGTATGCAAATTAGAAATTTACCATTTGCGTTTTTATTTTTGGATTTGTGTTGATTGATTTCGTTTTCTTCTGCGAAAACCTTTGATTTGTCCCTGATTCGGTTTCGTTTTCTTTTGCCTCTTCTCTTGATTTGTCCCTGATTTGTGTGTTTTTAATTTTTAGGGTTCATGTGTTTTTATGTTCTTGATTTCATTGTTACAATTGTGTTCGATTTTTAGGGTGTTTTGATTCAAGTCATGTTTTGATTATAGTTTTGATTTTAAGTTTAATGTTAAAAAGTGTTCTGGGCTTCAATGTTGTTACTGTATTCTTTAATCAAGATTAATAGCTTCTTAGTAATTATTGAACTTGAAGGTACATTTTACAATGACTATGTTCTTAATAAAGGATACTATGAATATGCTAAGTTACTGTTTTTCCATTTGTATTTATTTTACAGTGCTAACAATGGAAGATTCACAAAAAAATGCCCTCCCTGAAAGGAATCATCACATTCACCTTTACAATTGGTTGAATTTGAAGGTACATTTTATAAGTTTTAGGAAATTTTAATTTTTTGTGTTATTGTGTTCTTTGTTTTGATTATAGTTTTGATTTTGTGTTCAATTTTTAGGGTTTATGAATTCAAAAAGTTTTGATTTAAATCATGTTTTGCTAATAGTTTTTGCATTTTAACTTTGATTTTAAACAGTATGAATTCTTATATTACTATGTGTTCGTTTTTTGTTCATTTTTCTATGTACTTCCGTGTTCAATGTGATTTTTGTGTTACTGTATTCTGGGTTTAACTGTTCTTATCTTGAGCAAAGGTTACTATCTTCTTTGAAAAACATTCGATGATATTGTATGATATTGTTTGATTATGAACAATTGTGAAAAACAAATTGTGAACATTAATCATATCAAAACTTACTATGTCCTTAATGAAGGTTACTATGTCCTTTAAGAAGGATACTATGAATATGCTGAGTTACTGTTTTCACAATTGTAATAATGGGAATATATTGTGTACTGGGTTTCATTTTTATTACTGTATTCTTTTAAGTTTACTATCTTAGTTAAATGACATAGTTAAATGACACAATACCTTTGATTTGTTCTACAGGAACTCAAACCCCAAGAACCATTACACAAGTTACTCCAAATGGTTCTATGGTGTGGATTCCTCATTGTGATCTTGATAAAAAGCCAATTGGTGGTACGACTCTCAAAACTTAGATAAAGTATTAGATTCTTTATACCTAAATATGTCGTAGATATGTGGTTTGAATACGTTCATCTACTACCTACAAAAATAAAGGTAATTGGTATAAATACTTTTTGTAGAGGGAGGGTATTTTAAATCAAAACCTAAGAAAAGTGAAGATGTAGTCAATGTAGTTATAAAAGGTCAACTAAAAAAATAGTAAAAGCTAGATTGATTTTGAAATATATATAGTGAAAAGGACATATTATGTTTTAAAATTTGAAGGCACACACCTCATTGTCTAGTTAGCCCTACATCAAGCACAATATTTATAGGTAATAGGAAGATGACTTTGTTACACAAAAAATTTCTATATCTAAGAATGCACGCAAGTTAATATAGGACCTATGAAATCCATTAGATTGTTTAATGAAAATGTTGGGGGTTATGAGAAGCGGAGGATAAATGCAAGTTTTTTAAGAATTTTTCCCCATAGATTTAAAACACATATAAAAAGGAGATGAGGGAAGATGTTAATCGAGAATCTTTATTAAAAAGAGATATTTACACCTGGTTTTACTTTGATTACGATTAGATGAAGAGGATCATATTTCCTCCATTTGTCCGACTATAAAGTAGGAAAAAAATTTTTGGGGTTTATTGGAGGAAATGGTTATTTTGGAAGACCTATAATACCAATAAGTACAAAGATGGTTTTAGCAATCGCATCGCGGATCATCACAAGTCTGTGTTACTTTTGAAAAGGTTTATTAGCCAAGGAAGATACCGAATTTTTGGTGTGGTTATTTAGGACATTTTTAAATCGTTTGGGATTGGTGCCAACATATTTAATAAACCGCACAAGACTCTCGATGAAAATTGCAACCAAAAATGTTTTCCAAAAACTATACACAAACTTTGTAATGGACATCATGAAGTAAAGTAACCTACAAAGTTACCTGAATTGAACAAAAATGGGGGTTTTAAAAAAAAGAACTAAAATGATGGGGTGTGGGGAAATATGATAAGAAGTGAATTTGGGAGGAAAATGGGAGGGAACCTAAAAGACATATAACCTTCAAAAGATAAAGGTTTAGTAGTATATATAGTATCCCAGGATCAACGGATACCCACATATTTTAGGATATACTTTAGTGTTTTAAGGGAACCCCTACTTTTATCCAAATTTTACTATTTTCCCTTTTCCAACCACTTTTCAAACCCTCACATTAACATTGGTGGAATTTTTTTGAGATGGGCTACTGTTTTTACGAGTTAAAAACAAAGATAACCCTCACGCCGCATTCACTCTACAAAACCCCCTCAATATAAAAAAACGCTAGCACTAAAAAAAAACACGCGTGGAAGTTTTAAAACTAGAACAATTTTTTTTTTCTTTTCAATATGAAGTTTATAAGTCTTGTTTAAAAAATTTAAAATTCAAAATATTGAAAAGATTGAAAGTATGAAAGTATAAGTGTTTTGACTCAACCGTAGTAAAAAAATAGTGGAGTTGATTTTAAGTTAAAATTGATGAGAGTTGAAGGTGGATTGGGGATTGCAAGTTATATAAAGGGATAGGAATACTATGTTCCATGCACTGTGTTAAAAAGTGCAAGACAACAAAAAAAAAAATCCCAAAAAGCAATATTTTTTAGATCGTTTTGGACTAAGATAGCATTAAGAAGCTTATTTTTTGATTTGTATGGGAAAAGTAATCGAGGAGAGTAAAAGTGTGACAAACATGGGGAAGTTTTGGGTGTGGGTTTAGCCTTAAAGGATGAGAGTGATTTACAATCACTTTTACAAAATCCTTTTAAGGAAATTAATAACATTGAGGAAAGTTGATGATTTGTTTTGGGAAAATTTCTAAAGAAAAAAATTGAATTATTAGTTTGGTTTGTTCATCTTCATAAATGGAAACCAAAATCCAATCCAAAAGGAACAAAGGGGAAAAAAGGCAAAAGAATAATGGGGAAAAAAAATAAGGCAAAGCAAGAAGCCCAAAGAAAGGGGCAAAAAGTGGGAAAAGTTTATTATCACGATAAATTTAAAATTGCCCATCAACAAAAAGATCCCCCCACTTAAGGTATGTAAAATATATTTTTTTATATTTAATTTTATTCCTACACAATTTTGGGAAAAAATAACTATGTTGTAATTTGATTATGATTTTGCAGTAAAAGTTGGGTTTATGTAAAATTTTGATGTCAAGATCTGACAAGATTGTATTAAAGATTAAGAGATTGTTAGATCACTATCCTGTTTTAATTTTGAAGGTTACAAAGGATTATGTATAGTCATTTCTGCTTAGTAATTTTGTAAAACTTAGCTTTTGAGTTAATGCTACTATGTTATTAAAAAAGATACTATGTTATGATTTTAGGTTACTATGACCCCATGTATAGTTAACTGGCCTTAACCCTTTTGTAATTTTGTAAAAAAATTTGTTTTTTAAAAAGTTAATGCTACTATGTTATTAAGAAAAAATACTATGTTGCGACTAAAGGTCACTATGACTATGTATAGCTATCGCTTTTCTTTCTAGTTTTGAAATTGTAAAATTACACGCGGCGATGCAAAAAGTGAGTAACTTTTTAAAGATGAAGATCATTTACTTTGAAGTACAAAAGACATTACACCTTTAGAAACCCTTAGCAATAAAAGAGGGGAAAAAAGTCATGTTTGGATCCGAAAATTCCAACAAAAACTTCCCTATAAACATAAACTCTTGCTTGAAACCGATATTAGTTGAAAGTAGCCTAAAACAATATACCATTTTGTAAGATTAAAAGTCCAAGAGGTAAACATCGCCAACTAAAGTAAAACAACAAGAAAGAATAAATGATTTACAAAAGACTTCCCTACCAATGTAGAAAAGTTTTCTACTAATGCACCAAAAAAGTAAAAAGTTGGTTTCAAAACAAATTGACATGGTTCTCCGTGGGTTATCTACAATGTTTTAAATACACAAAACCAATTGATTAAACCCTTACCAATGTTTAAAACAACTTAAAAATGTAATAAACCCTTTTGAAAAGGGACTCTATTCCGGGCTTCAAACCCTTTAAAAAATTATTCCCCTTTTATAAAGACTTTCCTTGTTAAAACCTATTTTCTAGTTTTCCCAAAAAAACTTGCCTACAAAAAAAGAAAATTTTACATTATTACAGGGTTCACATTACAAGAATGAGAAATATTTAGCATTTATCTAAATGTGCTATAAACTACTACAAAGAATTAATATTTAGCATTAGAATTCTTACATTACACAACACATACAAATTCAATAAGCTAGAATTGGTTTTCAAATCTGCAGATGTCAGACAAAGATACAACACCATGTTCCAGAAAAGAGTCATTTTAGCAAGCAACCACCATGAAAACCAAATCCACAAACTGTACTAGAGCTAAAAAATCCAAACTTCACCATGAAAAGCTTAGAACTCCACTCACAAACTATTAGGGATCTTAAAACTACCACAAGAATCAAAAATTGTTACACAAAGAATCCAATGAATAAGAATCCTTCCAATCAGAATAAAATATTATCTACCAATGTTTTAATCCTTTACATCAAAACCCAATTTACACTATTATTTTAGAGTCACAAAATTTGTTCCCAACAAAACAAAAAAGCTAAAACCCAATAACAATACAAGACACAAAAGCTTAAAATCCTTTACCAAATGTTTTATTAAATCAAAAATCGGTTAGTACCCTTTTCATACCTTCATTTAAAACATTAGCTTAATCTTTACCTTCCGATAGAAACTTGTTCGGTAAATGGCAAAATTTATTTTATCCTTGAAATTGAGAGCTCTTATCTAACTTTGGATCTTTGTTTGTTAAAATCGATAACAACAAAGATCCAAAGAATTTTAGCTCTAAAGAATATGCCCAAATGAGCCTATATAAGAAGAAAATAATTAGAATAAGTTTTTAATTAAAATGTCAATTAAAATACAATTAAAAGATACATAAGAAAAATCAGAATCGATTCAATTGAGTACACCGAAATCGTATTGTTCCCTCAAAACAACACGCTTATTTCATCGCGGAATCGGAGCATCGCTGGCGTTGGTCCAACTGGCCAAGCCTCATCCGTAAAACTCGCTCAATTTTCCACAAAGGAATAACATTAGTAACCGCATCTTTCACAAATATGGTTGACAAAAAAATCTTCTTGCCACAAGAGATTCATTTAACATTTATTAAATAAAATTCATATATTAAAAAGCAAATATTGATAAAGTAAAGGTTTTAAAATAAAATGTTACACATGTACTCATGTTGTCGTTTCAATTTTTAATTTGTTGTTCGTAAATAAAGCAAGATGGTTCATACTATCAATCCACTCCAACTATTCTTAACCCATATCAAAAAGTGAGTAAGAAGTATTGACTAGCCTCAAAGATTGAACAACAACTGTGATATTATATATCAAATTGAATCAATGCAAAATATCTAAAATAGTGATTAAATAATAGTAACTATACAACTTCAAAGTAGTAACTATATAAGCTTCTAATCATTAAAAATATCTTACCAAATCAAACTTCATCAAATCAGCTTTATTAAAAATTAACCCATTCAACCCATGATTTATAAACTCAGATCTATTCGCCTCGTAACCACCGCTAATATCAAATAAAAAATCCAACAAAATGTGTCACGTTATTGATATGGGTAAAAAATATTTAAAAATTGATCAACAAATGGCAGCCAAAAAGTTAATTATAATTTCAAAACAGTTAAGAAACTACACTAGAACTAGCACTAAAAAAGAACTTTAAAAAGATTCCTCGTTTCTTTTATTCTCATTAAGTAATAAACACCAACAATCAAATCTAATAACATGAGTTAACTTCATGATCCCCAGTAAGTATATATAAACTCTTCCCGCTGAATTCTCAAATAATCATCAAAATCTACCTCACACCCACCGGCCAAAAAAATAAAAGAAGCTGGCCACAAAAATAAAATAAAAAAAAAATAAAAAATACACAGGAATTAGAAAACAAAAAAAACAAAACAATAAAACTCACCTACCGCCAAACATTTATCATAAACAAAACAATAACGACTACTGCTAACGACTAGGTACTTTACATGTATTTTGTTCATTTCATTAAATGTGGTAAAACATAGGTGAATTCTCATCGTAAATACCACTCTAGAAGTACCTTTTAATCTAACAATTTTGCCCTACCTACTTAAAAATTACATTCTCAAAACCTACACTTCAAAAAATAAGTGAATTGTTTTGGATACATCACACAACCTCCTCCCATAACTTTATCCAACTCAATCAGACAACAAAGATCCAAAAAATATCACCCAATACATCATCAATAAAAGCTCACCCCTCATCGACTTGTCCATTGCCCCTCACCTACAACAATACCCCTCATTCAAACATCTCCTCGAAGCCAGGTGGACCCATTTTGATCAGATCAACAATCCCCATCAACGGTATCAAGGTCCTAGACTCATAAAACGCTGGCTCTGTGGTGAAAAGGTGTGTATGATGCTGAAGGAACATCTGCCAGTGGATGAGCTGAAGCATGGAACGCTTTGCTCCAACAACATAAATTCCCACTCCTTGTCCATGCAAAAACTAGACACAACTCTGGAGTGTCCCTCCTCCCCTCACTAAGAAAAGTAGCCTTAAAGCAAGTATTTCCCTTCAAAAAGAGAAAGAAGTCACATACACATTGGTGTTGTTTTAAAGATTACTAACTACCGGTTACACAAATATTGAAAAGAAAAGTGAACTATGTCATGGTTGCATGTTAGAACTATGTGCTTGAAAAGAATTAACTATGTTGAAAAAGGGATTGTTGAAAAGAAAATAACTATATGAAAAAGAAAATTCAAGTGTTGAAAACCTTAAGTAAATCTTACATTATATAAAAAATAATATAAATATGAAAAGCAAATATGTAAGATTTCATACTTTACATCCCCACTTAATCATGATATTAGAATCTCAAGATTAAAATTTGCGGCAATCGAAAACCCAACTTCATGGACAAGGCAAGGGATCTCTAAATTGTTGTTCACTCGAACTCGATGTCCACCATCGACAGTGGTTAACTTTTGCCCCTCAATGCTCACTCAAAACCATTGACTCACCAATAATATGTGGTCAAGATTATACCATTACCAAAAATGATGCCAGTATGTAGTTCCTCCTTAATTCTTTTCAAAAACATCCTTTCTACTGTAACGAGAGATAAGAGGTAAGAGGATGGCAAGGAGATATTCTTAAACTTTAACCAATGGAAATATACACCCTAACAAAACAACACATCCACAAAAAAGAATTTCACCTCTTCCATTTCATATCAACTACGTAATCGTGGCTAAAAAGATGGTCTGTTCATACTTAAGGCACCAATTGAATGTACAATCTTTATCCTCTGATCCACTATAGCCTTTTAAGCAATCTTAAGATCAATGAAGTTCTATTATGGGCAGTGGGCTAAAAGAAGAAATAAAGATGCAAAACAAATAGCTGTTTGGAGGGAGAGGAGGCAATAAAGGCAGCAAGTGCAAAACCCACCCTCCATCACCATCTCAGGGATCAAACGCTCGCTAAATTTAAGTGAATTGATTTTATCTTCGTATTCTCAAAACCCAAAAAAAAAAAGATCTAAATTCCTTTGCTTCAATGGGAAACGCGGGTGGCATTTGTGCCATACCACCTAGGAAACTACTCACCTTGCTCTTGGTTCACGAAAACACATCATATACAATGCGCCCCTAAATCTGAAAAGCACTCTCAAAAAGAGTCTGGTACAAAACATACCTACCTGGGTCAAAACTATCTACAAGCCAACCAAAACATTGTAGTAGGATTTCTGCCAAAAATGCAAAACCTTTAAATTATACAATGTTCAAAGGTAGATTTCAACCCCACAACAACAAGAAATTAAGAAGTATTAATGTCTATGCAACCACAATACATAAACAAATATACCAAGTGACTATGTGCTAAAAAGTTAAAATATATTCAAAATAAAGGTATCAAACACTATCAAAAGGCAATATTCTGGAAAATTTCTACTCTCGTCAAAGTTGTATTCTTTCTACTGCTTTCACAAAGATACTATGTTATCACCTTCAAACGCTAATACTATGACAAATGAATAGTTACTATAAAGTTAATCATATGAGTACTAAAATAACAAAAGATCACAAATAAATTCAACTAAAAAATAAAAGGCAAAAAAAAAAAAATTCCAAAATTACAATGTTGGGATTCCATATACCAATGGATAAATTTCTTACCTTTTATAGAAAGGCCTTTTGTCGACTCACTTTCTACACCTTCTTCCTCTTTCTCAGGTTGATAAAGCAAAGAGGTAAAGGAATACCAACCCTGATTTCTACTACCCTCGCTTATAATTTTACCGACTCTCAAACATGTGCTTCACCTCTTGTTTCCTTTTGCCATAACGACTAAAAGAAACGGAGTAATTGATAGTTTAAGCTAATCCCCAAGAAAGAAAATCTCCATAATAAAACCCTCATACACAAGAATAATCAAAAATTAGAAGATAAAACAAGTATTAATCGAACAAAAATGAACGCTTCAAAAAATTTGAACAAAATGAAAAAGAAGAAAACAAATGTAAACCTATAAACAAAATTACACCTAATAACCGGGGCCATTTGAAACAATATAATGTAAACTCCATATACAAAAAGAAGATACTTCAAATAAATTGGAAATAAAAATCAAACAAGCAAGCATTAATCAGAATAAATAAATTTTACTCCATTCAAAAATTTGAACAAAAAATCTAATTCTCCTAGCCTTGAGATACTAAAGAAATTGAAAACAAACATTAATAAGCAAAAGAAAATCACAAAAAATAAACTCCATAAAACAACATTAATCTAAAAATTTGAAACAATATACTATCTAAAAGTCTCAAGATAAAACAGAGTAAACTTAAATGTAGCCTCGAACTAAACAAAATGAAGAATTGAAAAATCAAATGTATTCTTAACACATATTACATAAAAAATCAAAAAGAATACTCAAAATGCATAAAAACCTTTAAAAAAATCAAATCGACGTAGCCTTGAACAATGGGAACTTAAAATACCAAAAATGTAAAAAAAAACCCTAAAATAAACACTTTACCAAAAGCCTTGGAACGTTTGGGAAGAACTTTAAGAACCGAAGAAGATGGACGAGGCAAATTTTGAAAGGGTTTCGAATGAATAACCAAGAATTTAAGGAACTTAACAAAAAATAAGGAAATTGAAGTTAATCTTCAAAATACCGGGAAATTGAGTTAATTCGGGGTAAATTCCCAAAGAGATGGGGCAAATAAGGGGAAGGGGTCCCTTCAGTAATGGATTCTCAAGGTAGGAAGAGATGCAAAAGAGGAAGGGAGAAGTAAAATTGGAATAAATTTCCCCAAGAGATACACGACAAAAGGGCAACCCATTTCGCCTAAACCCGTGAAAATGAAGGTGAACCAGGTGAAAAAACGCAAAATTACCAAAAAAAAGGTAAACCAGGTGAATGATAAAATAAACCGCACTATCCTATATAAAAATCCATAAAAACCTTTCCCTCACCATTCCTCTTTCACACCCCTCCCTCATTTGATAAATTCATATATATATATATATATATATTATATATATATATATATATATATATATACATATATATATATATATATATATATATATATATATTATATATATATATATATCTTTATATTGCTATGTATGTAATCAGTCTACCAGCATTAAAATAGTATATATGTCACAGTTATGTATGCCATGTAGTATGTTCCTTAACATGCTATATAAGCTATATACTTGCTAATATATAACCTAATATATATAACATATATATTCATATATATATATATATTGTATTAACTAATTATGCTATAAATTAAACATATATATATCTTATATATATTAATATCATATATATATATGTATATTATATATATATATATATATATATATATATATATATATATATATATATATATGTACATAAATATATATATTATATGTAAAATAATATATATATATATATATATATTATATATATATATATATATAGTATGCAAGCACAGAGCAATGAATATATATTACATGTAGCATTTGTACTGTAACAACAGCAATGTGCCACGTATATATGTACATATGTATCCTATAATATGATATATATATGTATATATATATATATATGTTATATATATACATATATATAATAGCCTACTATATATGTATACATATATATATATATATTAGCAACATATGTATATATAAATAATATATATTATTTATATAACATATAAACTATATATATATATACTATGTAATAATATATTAATTTATTATATACTTACATATATATATATATATATACATATATATATATATATACTATATATTCTATATAATACAATATATATATATATACATATATATATATATATATATATATATATATATATATATATATATATATATATATATATATATATATATATATATATATTTTATATATATATATATATATATATATATATATACATACATATATGTACTCCTCGTTCTTATATGTGTCTATTTGTGGATTTCACACATATTAAGATGAGAATCTTGTTGATTGTGGGTAATATTTTATTAGAATAGTGGAATGATTTAATGATTGTATTGGTATTATGGGAGAGAAAAAATAAATTAATTAAAGATAAAGTAAAACAAAAAACAAAAAAAATTGTTCTCATTGATAGGAGAGAGAACCGTACAAGGATTACCAAAACAGAATTTCTGTTTTTGTTACATATGGGGGTTTCCATTTAAGGAAAGTTTTGGAGGGTAATTCCAAATTAAGGAGGGAATTACTTAAAAACTGAAATTATAAACCCAAACATCCCATTGGGCAATTACAATAAACATGGATCACTTATGTAATTGAAGTAAATCAAGCAATAGAAATCAAATGACTATACAAATTCTGGTTTTGATGTATATAAGCACAGCAAAATCAGCAACTATGAGCACCATTCGAAACCAGTAGCTCCAATACACAGAAGCTAATACTTCAACATCAGCAGCTCCAATAAAAGAACCATAATGCTTCAAAATCAGTAGCTCCAATACACAAACCAGTAGCTTTAAAAATTAGTAGCTCCACAAACGTGCTTTAAAATTGTAAGCCAATACCAAACCAATAGCTTTTTAAAAAATAATACGATAACATAGCTTCTTCCATTCTTGCATCATTGCTAATTAATGGCCTCGGGGAAGTGAAGGCGATATCGAGGCATGGTACTTGGATCAAGTCAATATGATCCTCAATCAAGCTGAGAATGAGCAAGAACCACCACAAAATGTTGAAGCACCGGGAGGGAACAAGAAACTCACTATAATCAGGAAGCAATGAAATCGATATCTTATATTTCAAGAGTTGCTTTCATGCACACAAACGAAGAAATTACCTCATGGAACATTCAAAGCATGTAAAAATATGGTTATCATCTAGGACCATGCGATTATGGCATAGGGCAATCAATCAAAAGAACAAACAAACCATACATGGTGGAGTCTAAATTTAAAATTGTGAAGAAACGGGTTGGTGCCTAAACGTTCTTGAGTCAAGCCGATGGGGAGCGAACATGTATAAGGGATGTAGCACAATGTTTAGACTTCGCACCATCGGCCGTATGGAGGCTAATCAAAAAGGAGAAATCAAAGCACATTTAAAAACCCTCTTCACCTTGTTTTAGGGTCATAAAGTTAAGAATGGTGGAGTGGATATTAGTTATTCAAGAGGATAGCATTCAAGGCATCCCAAATTTCAAGGTATGTTTGATTTTATTCACATTGATAGAAGTGGTTCACCACCTAACCAAAAAACTCAAAGAGTTTACCTTGCACCGAAAGAAAAGGTATAAAGGCAAAATCATCCAAGTTCATACCGAAGGCAATGTTCTTAGAGATTACTAGGCCTAGATGGACACCCACATGGAGGTGCATTTTGATGGGAAAATAGGACTTTTCCCTTCATTAATAGTGGCAGAAAGGGATTCAAAAAATAGGAAGGGGATGCGATAAAAATCAAAAGCAGAATCAGTCCCACAAGAGTATATAGAAACAGCTCATAAAAATCTCATTCCGCCATACTAGAAAGTGGCAGAGAAGGAACCATTGGTCATTTCATTCAACAACAATGCTAGAAAGTCCACAAAACAAGCGGCCGATCGGTTTGCAACAACCAAGTACAAGAGGGCTTACATTCATATTAAACACAACAACCCAATAGTCCAGTTGTAAATCTTGGCTTGGGATTCTTAAACATTCAATCATTGATGCACGAAGATGCCTAAGAATATGAATGAGTTGATTGGTCTTATTGAAGAAGCGTATGATGAACTTCATCCAAGACATTACAAATTCTGGATTTCATGCAACATCACTTAATGAAATTTTGAAGGTGAAATAACGTATTACAACGCATTTGGGCAAGAAAGTTAAGAAGATAATGGACGCTAAGAATTAAGAATTCCAACCACTTGTTAGGGGAATAGTTGCTTGTAATCCTACCATGAATCCTCAACATCACAAACACAACAAGAGAATGAAGAGTGGCACAATCCTCAAAAATGCAATGCAAAGCTATGATCAAGCATTAGAAGAGACACAAGGGTGATTTTTTTAACTTAGGAACTAAACCCTCGGGTTATGTTTTTGTAAAATCATCATTAAAATTTTGATTTAACAATGTTAGGAGCAACATTTTGAAAAAAACTAGATATGAAGTCAAAGGTTCATGTACATGAGAATTTATGGCTCATTTTGGTAGTAAATCAAGTTAAAAAAATGCCCCCTATTTCATCATAAAGGTTCTTAAACCTCTCAGATTGTGTATGATCATCATTTTAAATGAAAGCCATTAACCATGCATAAAACACAACGATTTCAAACGTTTTTTTGAAAAGCTACTCAACTACGATGTTAAAATCAAATTTTTCAGAGTTATTAAAATCATCATTGGGGTGTCATCATTCAAAAGAAGGAACAAAATATTTATAGAAACAGAATATGAACAAAACCCTAAATCAGAACATGAACAAAATAGAACATGAACAAAACCCTAAATCAGAACATGAAAAACACTAAACGAAGATCATCATCATCAACCAAAACAAACATCATCATCAAAAAAAAAAAACCCAAAATATTTCCCGCAACAAACAAATCCAGAAGTCACCCAAAATGTGCAATTCCAACCTAAATCCCAAAGTTTCTTTTAATCCTCAACTATTTAAAACGAAAATTAACATAAACTTAAACAAATGGGTCTTACAATCAAAGACGGCGTTTTTTAGGGTTTTTTGTTTTGCCCTAGCAGAAATTACTTCTTCAGGAGTGTCAGGAACAACCTTAACATCATCATCTTCAACAGGAGGAGTTTGAGGAGGCGATTTTGATAGAGAATCAAACACGAATTTAATTTTCACCGGTGGATCTCCATGCATTTTTGAACAAGCATCATCTTCAAGAACTTTTTGATAAGCCTCAAGTTCTTTTTTGGACCATCTTAATATCTCATTCGAGTAAGAGTATGACAAGCCATGGATGGAACAAGAACACAACTCACCATATTCACAAAGACCATTATACAAATAACTAGGAATTGTTGATGAGCTTGAAGAGGTTCTCTTATCCATCACTAAACCCAGAAAACGTCAATGGTTGCTCAAGAACAGGGGACGATTTTCAAGACAAGTGCCACAAATCACGAAACTTACCTCAAATTGTAGAGAAAAAGACGATCTATATTTTACTCCAAAAACAATGAACCGAAAATAAGGTAAAACAGGGGGCAAAGCTTGAACAATGAAACGAAAATGGAGTTTCGAAGAAGAAGAGAGGTTCTTGAGAAAGGAGAAAGCGCAAAAAAAGAGAGAGGTAATTATGAAGTGGTTTCAGCGAGGCAAAATATTCGAAGATTAGGGAATATTAGAAGAGAGAGAGAGTGAAAAAAGGGTATCAAAACTTTCCATAATAGGAAATAGGACAAACATATGAAACTACCCGTTATAGTAATGTGGACAATCAAAAAAAGAGTGGTATATATATATATATATATATATATATATATATATATATATATATATATATATATATATATATATATATATATATATATATATATATATATATATATATATATATATATATATATATATATATATATATATATATATATATATATATATATATATATATATATATATATATATATATATATATATATATATATATATTGTATATATATGTATGCATGTATGTATGTATGTATGTATGTATGTATGTAAAATGGGTAGAGAGAGGTTTAGAGAGAGGAGTGATGCAATTTTTGAAAATCTGGATGGAATTCAAAGAGCTTCTTCTAGCAGTACACTTCACAGCAGTGCAATTAGTGGTCCCTGCAGTCTTCAGCGAGTTTGGGCTTGGGGTGTGGTCGTGTCGAAGTCTCCCACCTCCACGAGTGCGGTCCTCGGGAGCCTGCACATCCGGGCAATAGACTAATACAGCAATATCATGGTTATCGTCCTCCCCGGCGTCCAACGCTCCAGTTCGGTACATTTCAGTTTCATTGCACGGCGGCGTGGTACGAAGGAAACCCTCCTCCCGTGGAGGTGTGGGCCTCGGGAACCTTATTCAACTCGGGTGGGTCCTAACCATGGCGTGTCCTTTTCCCTCTTCATCGATTTTATCCCAAAAGCTTTACCCATCGGTAAGGTTCTTTCAATATTCTGTTCAGCTGGGCAGGTAACGGATGTCTACATCTCAAAAAAGTCAAGGCCAAACAAGGAGTATGCTTTTGGGTTTGCTCGTTTTAAGCGATACGAAGAAGCTTTGGATGCGATTGAGAAACTCAACGGTTTCTCTGTGAATGGACAGAAACTGCGGGTGTCTATGGCCAAATTTCAGAAAGGAGGTTGCCCATTCACTGTTGTTCCTTCTACCAAGAATACTACCTTGAATGGTGCATCAAGTAGAGCTGTTAAACGCCATTTCAACCCAGCCTTTAGGGATGTCAGAAACTATTCAGAGGTCTTGATGGGTAGAGAACGCCATGCTTCGTCGCCGGATCGGGAGAGACTTCATTTTTCCATGGCTAATTATAAGAATTGTGGTGAGCCATTCCTATCTAAAGCCAACCTCGACGGTGTTTCTAGTGATGGCTTCAATAGTACCAAATATCCATCCTACAGAAAGTCAAAAAGGTATGATGAGGTGTTATTGAGGACGGAACGTCCGCCTTCGACGCCGGAGCCGACGTTAAATGATATACTTGTCCTCTCTATTCTTCAAGCGCCAGTGAACTATGAGAAAACAAGCATATTAAGGAATGATGTGATTGAGGATAGTGAAGAGATTATTGACACATCGCAGGCTGACTCAAATCCAGTCCAGGCAGCGTATAGTGAAAGAATAGTTGGGGATGCTCACTCAATCAACGAAGCGTCGGAAATAAGAATTGAGAGTATGAAGGAGGATGGAACAGTTAAACAAATCCCTGAAGTGGTCCATGGCTCAAGCCTTTCACTGAATCCTCAAAAAACACGTGTAATCAATCCACCTAAACCAACTTGCGGAACAAGTCAGCTAAAATTCCATAATAAAGTAAAGAAGTTTCAGAGTTCTAAGGATATTGCTAAGTGGTTGGGTTTTTACACAAATGCGAAGAAGGATGTAACTCAAATACGATGCGCAACGTAGGGTGTATAGGTTAATCCTAGGGGTTTTGGAGGTGGGGAGCTCTCAATTGCGGGGTTTGATTTTGCTGTTTTTTATGGTACGGCGTAGACGGGGTTATGTGGCGGTGGTTCTTTTTCTGAGTTGGGTGTTGAGTTTGGTCGTAGTTCTGATTTTGGGATTTCTGGTGATGATGGGGGCTTAAGGGTGTTTTTTGTCGTTTTGTTCTAGGTAAGTTGTTGCTGGATATGGCTTCAAAGGGTCTCTGTCTTTGTACGATGATGGAGTATGCAAAGGCGTTATGGTGTGTGACGGTGTTCTAGGGTCTTACGGTTTGAGCTCTTATGGTGTTTTACGTTTGGTGTTGAAGGCATTTGGTGTTCCTTACGGTGGTGATAGGGTGTGGAGCTCTGAGGTGTTCTGATTTCTTCTTTTACGGCGGGTGTTTTTCTTGAGCTGGTGTTTAAGGGGGATTAGGACGATTGTGGTCTGGAATTTTGGTGGAGCTAGGTTCGCGGCTCGCTATGTAGGGTGTGGGGATGGACAGTACGCTTTTTGGGGCTCGAGATGTACAGATTGGAAAGAGGTTCTGCTTTCTGCTGGTGTAGGTTCAGCTCTAGCTCGTTTTTTGATGGGTTTTTTTTTCTTGAATGGGGTATCATTTTCTGTTTTGTCGAGTCCTTTTTTTATTGCCTGCTTTGGGGGTTCTCGGGGTTTAAAACCTGGACTTGTGTGACAGTGGGCTGACGGTGTTTGCTGCTTTCATTTTCTGGGTTTTTTATTGGTCGTGGGCTAATAATTTCCAGTGGGCTGACCGACGGTGTTCTACTATTCTCTGTCGGTATTGGCGTTTCTTTTTTCTGGTTTCTCATCGCGTTCTGGTGTGTTGTGGTTCTTTATTAGTTTTGGGCTTTCTTGGTGGGATGAGGCGGTGAACGGTGGTGGGGGAGTCCTTTGTTTGGCGGTCTTTAGGAGGGTGCGTGGCATGCTTTGCGAATAGTTTGGAGATGATGTGTTCATGGATTTTTCGGGGTCTTGGATGTTGTCTTTTTGCTTTTTTGGGTGACGCGGTTTCTCTGGTCTTCTAGGCTTCGTTGGTTTTTCTGGTCTTTGGGATGCAAAGTTTTTGTTTTGGTCTGTTTATGGAGCTGAGGTTTTGGGTTTGATTATGGTTTTTGGCTTTCTGGTTTTCTCGACGCAAGGTGGGTTAAGGTGGAGATTTGCCTGCAAGTGGAAGTTGGTTTGATTATGGAGCTGAGGTATTGGTTTGATTATGGTGTTTTGATTTTTCTGATGAAGGTTCAATGTAGGCCTGGGTGTTTTTGGTGTTGGCGAAATTTGTTTGGTGTCTGCTGGCTGCTGTTTGTGGTGTCCATGGTGGTTTTGGAGGCGTCCTTTTTATCTTACCTGGTGTTAGTTCTAACTATTTTTGGTGTGTAAGGTGCTTGGACCATCTTTTAATAGGTGTTTTAAGATAGGAAACATTTTGGCATAGCCCACCCCTATGCTGTTTTGGGTGGCCTGTTTCTTGGTTTCCCTCTTCCAATGGCTTTTTTCCCTACGGGGGTTTTTTTATGCCGGCGGGTTTGGGGTCCCAAGTTACAGTGTGGTGTTTTTTCCTCCTTTTTATTAATATATTCCAAATTTTCAAGAAAAAATGTATGTATGTATATATGTGTGTGTATATATATGTATGTATGTATGTATCTTTATAAATATATATATATATATATATATATATATATATATATATATATATATATATATATATATATATATATATATATATATATATATATATATATATATATATATATATATATATATATATATATATATATATATATATATATATATATATATATATTTAAATATTAATATAAATATATATATATATATATATATATATATATATATAATATATATATTATATATATATATATATATATATATATATATATATATATATATACATATATATATATATATATATATATATATATATTATGTAGTATGCATGTATGTATGTATGTATGTATGTATGTATGTAGATATGTATGTGTGTATATATATGTATGTATGTATATGTATATAAATATATATATATATATATATATATATATATATATATATATATATATATATATATATAATATATATAATATATATATAATAATATATAATATATATATATATTATATATATATATATATATATATATATATATATATATATATATATATTTTTTGCCAAATGATTTGTATTATATACCAGAAAGGAGATACAAACAGACGCTCGGTTGGAAATTAACTCCACCCGAGCCACCAAAAACGCTAACGCTCTGACAAAAAGAGGAGCGCTAGCCCAAAAACCCCAAAAAGCTAACTACTTAGTTACAAGCATATCAACCATTCTACTGTTTACTCTCCCCGCTATCCTAAAAACTATACAATCAACCACCTCTTTCAAACTGAGCCTATGATTATCAAAAAGTTTTTTGTTTCTCTGCATCCAGATGCAATAGATCATTCCAGTCCATACACCTACAATAAGCTTAGCCCTATCAGTCTTCTTTTTGTTCAGTTTGCTCATGCGAAGAATTTCATCGTGGAAAAGGGTGTCATCTAGTCCACGAGGAAAGAACTGGAACAGGTTGGCTCTAATATCCTTAGCATTTGCACAGTCCATAAAAAAATGTTGTACTGTTTCCCTAGCTCCATTACATAACCCACATGAGTCGTCCGAAAGATGCATCCATTTATCTACCCTGTCTCTGGTAGCCAGCCTATTTTGAACACCAAGCCAAGTGATAAAACGAGCACTAGGACTAGCCACATTTCGAATCATAATATTCCCCCAGTGAACCCTTGGCGCATCCGCAATTAGATGCTCATATGCCCTCCCAATAGAAAAGGAGCCCCTTTTGGTAATCTTCTCCCATCCCCCTAGCCGATCGAGTAAACTCCTCTGCTTGATGATCTTTTTGAAACTCCAAGAAGCATGAATGGAGGGGTTTACTTCATGTATATCATGGTTTTTCAAGTAGTAGATATGAATCCATTTCACCCACAGGTTCTCCTTATGCCGAGCTATGTTCCACAAGTGCTTGAGGAGAGCGGCCTTGTTCCACACGTACATATCTCGTAAGTTGAGGCCACCCTTAGAGAAAGGCAAACCCATTTGATTCCAGGAGACTGCAACTTTCTTTGAAATACCCTCTTTACCGGACCAAATATACGATCTACAAATGTTCTCAACCATTTTGAGCAGTTTTTTTGGCAGGCAAAAGATTTGAGTCCAAAAATTTAGCATACCCCCAATAACACTCCGAACCAGCTGGATCCGACCTGCATAAGAAAGTAAACGAGAAGACCAGTAGCCAATCCTGCCTACAATCTTATCAACCAGTGGTCTACAATCACGCGAGTTCAGCTTTTTGGAGTGCAGGGGGACCCCCAAGTATCTGAAAGGGAAGGTGCCTTCATCCATATTAAGGAAGTGTAAGATCTGCTCTTTGCACTGTGTATCAACCCCTGAGAGATAGGCATTGCTTTTGCTTGTGTTTGCCTTCAACCCAGACGCCTTAGAAAATCTGTGGAAGGTGTGCATCATGCTTTGGACTGAGGCAATGTCCGCTCTGCAGAACATAAGGAGGTCATCCGCGAATAGGAGGTGCGTTATGTTGGCAAGCTTACATCTGGGATGGAAATGGAAGCTCTTGGTCTCACTCTGCTTGTGCATTAACCTGGACAAATATTCCATAGCTATAGCGAAAAGGTACGGAGATATAGGGTCTCCTTGTCGCAATCCTTTCTGAGCAGCAAATGGTTTTTTTGGCAGGCCATTCACAAGGATGGAGAAGGAAACAGTGGTGACGCACCCTCTAATCCAGTCAACAAATCTAGGAGGGAACCCCATTTCATTCATAACCGAGAACAGGAAGGTCCAGCTAATAGAGTCGTAGGCTTTCCGGAGGTCCATCTTGATCATGCATCGCGGGCTGTTGTTTTTCCGAGTGTACCCCTTGATGAGCTCTGCTGCAAGTAAGATATTATCCGCCATTAGTCTCCCTGGAATAAAACCTGATTGAGCTTGATCAATCACACTTCCCATCACTTTCTGGAGCCTTCCCGCTAGGATACGAGAAATGATCTTGTATATAACAGTGCAGCAGGCAATAGGCCTAAAGTCCCCAACTCTATTTGCATTTTTAGTTTTTGGGATCAGAGTAACCGATGTGCAGTTGTACGGTTGAAACATGGTTCCACTAGTGAAGAAATCTTTGATGGCTCTCCTGAGATCTTCTTTAATGATGTCCCAAGCCTTCTTGAAGAAACAAGCATTGAAACCATCAATCCCCGGTGCTTTATTATCATTCATCCCAAAGAGAGCCTCTTTTATTTCCTCTTCACTCACTTCCTGGATGAGCATCTGACTGCTGGAATTATCAAGCTGGGCCCCTGCTCGCATAATTTTTCTGTCGATCACCTCAAGATTCGGGGTAGCGGTACCCTGAAGGTTCTAGTAAAATTGGATGATCTCTTTCTGTATCTCCTGAGTGTTGCTGAGCCAATGACCCTCCTTATTTTGGATCTCGTGTATTGTTAGAAGCTTGCCTCTCTTTGATAGTAGCATGGAAGTAAGCAGAGTTTTCATCCCCTTGACGAATCCAGCTAACTCTAGACTTCTGGTGGAGGGCCTTGGCTTCAATTTTCCTCCATTTACGCACCTGCCCTGAAGCCTCTTTTTCCTGCATATGAAACTCAGCATTAGTAGGGTTAGTTTGCATGTTGGTCTGGATAATGTCTAGCTCCTTCTCCCAATGAGTGATCTTGTCTCTAATCCCCACAAATTCTGTAGAGTGCAAAAGCTTCAGCCTGTTCTTAACATTATTCATCTTATGCCACAGAGGATGTAAACCAGCACCCTTAACACGAATCCTCCAAGTTTCTTTGACCACCTTGAGGAAATCCTGGTGATCACAAAGATAGTTGAAGAAGCGGAACGGTTTGCTATGCTTCTGCTCGTACTCCTTAAGGTTCAGGATCAAGGGAGTGTGATCTGAGGATTGCTGGTTAGCATAGTGGACGCTAGCATAATTATAGGAGTTAAGCCACTGGAGATTTCCAATAGCGTGATCAATCTTTGTGAGTGTGCGGTTGTCCCCCTCCTCTTTGTTAGACCATGAGTATTTGTGTCCCCTCTCCGCGATTGGGTGGAGCTCCATGTCCTCTAGCCATTGAAGCATGTCATAGGTTTCGTAGGTGGAAACCAAAGACCCGTTCTTCCGATGATCATCTTTGTAGATGGCATTAAAATCTCCCATATACAAACAAGCTGTATTGAAGTTCAACTTTCTCATCTCATTCCACAAATCCCTACGATCATGAACATTATGTAGGCCATACACAAAAACGATGTGGAAGTACGCGTGTGAGTTTAGAGGAGTAATTTTGGTAGCAATGAACTGATGGTGAGTAACTTGCTGCTCCAGCCTGCACTTATCATGTCTCCACCCTACCCAAATTCTCCCCTTTTCATGTGAAGTGTAGTTAGTGCCCCAATTCCACTTATTACCGAGCTTCTTCTGAATTCTGCTAGCATTTGCCTCCTTAATTTTTGTCTCCAACAAGCCCACCACACTAATATTATTGCTATCAAGGAAATTTTTTATTTCCTTGATTTTTATGGGGCTATTCATGCCCCTTACATTCCAAGCGGCTATGATCATTATAGGAAGGGAATTAGAGGGTTCTCGTCCCTATCAATTTCATACTCAACTTCTGGTGACTCTTTTCCTTCTAGATCATCATTCTCAAATTGAGCTGTTGTCTCTATTGTATCATTGGTGTTGCAGGCCCCTTTGTAGTAGTTCCTTCTAGCTATTTTGTTAGGGCAACCGGTGTCCACTTCTCTTCATCTCCCTCAGTGTCGCCAGCCACTGTCTCGGCCTGTTTAGAAGCTGTTTCAGTCACTGACAGCTGCTGGTCAGCTGCTGTATTGCACGAATTCTCGTTCTTCTGTTCATCCCCTGCATCAGTTATTTGAGAGGAATTGTGCAGCAGTTTTTTTAGATCATCCATAGTAGAAATTCCGTGCATCATCTTCACTAAAGTAGAAGGCATCCAAATTTTCTTTCCACCCCCCATTTTACCTCCTTCTTTCTCTTGATGTTGCTGTAGTTGTGTCTCTGTCTCACTCCGTTTACAATCATGGCCCAACTTGTTGCACTTTTGACAAAAGAAGGGGCGCCACTCGGGTATAGCTCTTTGTAAGAATTCTCTCCCATTATTATCCCGTACTCTAATATCTTTCACAAACTCTTGCGTGATGTCCACTTCAACAAGTACTCTTGCATAAGACACTTTCGTTTGCTTTGCCGTGCACTCATCTGCGATAATTGGTACTCCTATGGCACTAACAATCCTACTTAGTGTATCCTCCCCCCAACAATGAAGAGGTAAGCTTGGTAACCTAACCCAAACAGGAGTTACTCTTAATATCTCTTCTTTGAAGTCAAATTTCATACTCCACTTCTTCACAACCCTTGGTGCTCTATTCAAAAAATATGGGCCCCCTTTAAGGATCTCCTCACATTCATTCTCTGAGCTAAACCTCATGATAAAATAACCATCCTCATGAGAGTGTATGTCTGGCATATTAACAAAGGTCCAATGTTTTCGGATGAACCCTCTCATGATGTCTACTGATACATTACCACCAACAACATAAACAACCACAGCACGTTCCCAATATTTAACAAGGTCTACAGCATCAATTGACTCAATATGAACTACTTGTACTCCATTTTCAATAACAGGAGGGATAAATTTAAGTTGCATTCCAATAGGGGTGTTTGGAGTGGTTACCTTATCTCTCCATAAGGTCAATGGCCTGTTTTGAGGAAGGATATGTGTCTGAGATGTGCTCAGTGGAGGGAATTCCTCAGTCATTGCTAGTTCATCCTCTTCTTGTTGTATAGTCTGCTTCAAAGAGTCGGGCTTTTGGTTCTGACTAATCAGTAAGTTCTTCAGCTCCTCTAACTGGTTTTTCACCAAATTCAGTTCACTACATCATCTTCGTGCTCCTCTGATTTATTGTTTGATTTGATGCCTTCCACCCCTGATTCATGATGGTGCAGGTTGGAATTTTCGGAATTCTGTTCATTCAATTGCACTTGGTTGTCGATTTCAGCCCTAATTTCTGACTTCTCTCCACCACTTCGTGTTGTCATGGTGAGAGTTTTAATTGGTTCGCCTCTCCCTCTACCTCTCCCTCGAGACCCCCTTCCACCTCTCATACCACGGTGGAGCAGGTTGCCGGTGCCAGAAAACGAAAGATAACCGATGTATGACAGCTAGAAGCCCATCACCCGCCAGCCCTTCTCTCACTAAAAGTTATACATATTGTTTTATATATATATACATATATATATATATATATATATATATATATATATATATATATATATATTATATATATATATATATATAATATGCATATAGTATGTTATGATGTATATGTGTGTATGTATGTATGTGTGTATTTTATATAAATATTATATATATATATATATATATATATATATATATATATATGCATACATACATATATATATATATTGCTTGCCGGTATCTTTCATGAGTATGTTCAAAATGACGAAAGCCATTGCCTAGAAGATTGTGAAGCTTCAAAGAAGATTCTTTTGGGGTGTTTCTTCTGAAGACAAATATCCCATCCCTCCCATCAAGTGGTCTTCAATTGAGGTCCCGAAATAGTTTGGTCGCCTCGGGGGTTTTATGTACAAAAATTTGATTCTACTCTTCAAATGGTGGTGGAGATTCTCTGAGGCTGACAATACCCTGTGGAAGAGAATCCTTCTGTTAGTCCACAAGATCCAAGGGCTTAAAGCTTCTTCAGATGCTTTCTCACTGGTTAAGGACGGAATGTGGAGTCAAATGATGTCTAATGATAACGAAACGTCCAAAATTAGAAATATTGTTGAAGAAGGTATGCAACTTAGAGTTGGTAATGGAGTCTCTATCCGATTCTGGCACGATAAGTGGTGTGATGAGAGGGCTCTTAAGGTTTCCTTAACTCGGCTTTTTAACCTCTCCTTACAAAAAAACTCCTTCGTTTATCAGATGGGTATTTGGGTGGATGGGTCCTGGTCGTGGAACCTCAGATGGCGCAGATCACTGTATGATTGGAAATCTGCTGAAGCTAATAGATTGTTGGATATTCTGGCTCCTTGTACTCCACATTGTGACGGTGTTCATGGTGTTATATGGAAGGGGTCTGGTAGTACTTCCTTCCTTATAAAGCATATTGTCGACAAGACTTATTATTCTTTCCCTCCTATTATTTTAAAGCATCTCATAAAGTTGATTCGGCAAAACTACTACCCACCCCGAGCCCAGATCAGTATATGGATGGCTTGTCTTGGAAAGTTAAAAACTGGGGGGTTTCTCCTTGCGAAGGGTATAATTGATCACCATCAAGCACTTTTCCCCTTTTGCAACATTGAAGTGGAATCCTTGGGCCATGTTCTCTTTACTTGTAGCTTCTCCTGGGGTGTTTGGATGGAGATACTTGATTGGTGGAGAATAATAGGAGTGCTGCAAAACCAATGTGAGGATTTCATTACGGCATGGCTTGGATTTATGAAATGTAGAAAATGGAAGAAAATATGGATGCTTATCCTTGGATGTGTCCTTTGGTCCATTTGGTATGCAAGGAACAAAGCAAAATTCGAAGATAAACATCCTGATTTCCATCGCTTTGTTTATAGCTTAAAGACTAGGATCCATGTCTGGGCAAAGCAACTGGTGGCTTGTGCAGGACCCACACAGCATGATTTCATTCATAACCTGACTGCAGTGATCTCTTAATCTTCCCTAATAGCTAAATTGTAACAACATATGTTTGTTGGTTAGGCGGTGATGACTCTTATCTTGGTGTGTAAGGTGTTATTTTAGCCAGATCTGGTTTGTAAGGTGGTAGGTTGTTTTTTCTTGGATGCATAGTCCACCCCTATGCTGTCTTGGGTGGCCTGGCTCTTGGTCCCCTTTTCCAATGACTTTTCCCCTCGCGACGTTTTTTATGCCGGCGGGTCTGGGGCTCCCAAGTTTCAGTGTCTCGAATCTTTGTTTTTCCTATATATTCCTAATTTCCGTAAAAAAAGAAAAAAAAAAGAATATATATATATATATATATATATATATATATATATATATATATATATATATATATATATATATATATATATATATATATATAGTCACTACTACATACTCTAAATACATCCAAACTATTAATATGAAAAAAACTACTCAAGAGTTAAGACATAATAACACCCAATCCAATTTTTCATTTTCTAGTAGTCCCTTTAGCATATCAAACTCTTTTGTGTCCTTCAAAAACAGTTTTTTTGCCTTCAAGACTTCATGTTGATCTAGTTCGACAACTTTTGAAACAACATCATAAACCTCTTTAGAATCAGGCTTCGATGGAGGTTTGTTTGCTTGTAGATATTTCTCAAATGAATCTGTAATTTTAGAAATAGCATCCACAATAGAATCTCTCTTTATCCTCTTGTTAGATGGTGCAGAGTTTGCCTCAGATGCACTGCACGTTTCATTTTCTTTCTCCATTGTTGCAACTGATTCTTCATGTTGCTCAGCTTCTTGACCCGTAGCTCTATCCATGGCAAATAGAGTACATATCTCATCCCAATGATCAATGTTCTTATTTCTATAAGCAGAAGCTACAAGATTGGCCTGCCAAAATATTATTAGATAAATATTATAAAGTAAAAAATACAAGTTATTTATACCTCTATTTGTTTATTATATATAGTATCACAAGGACTAAAAATAATACAAAAGGCAAAGACAAATAATAACTAAATAATTATTATGAGATTGTACCTTACAATAGGCACTCCATTCCACGTGGTCTTCGATTGGGATAACAAGCAATTACTTATCATCATCTCACTTAAATTTGGTGTAAGTGCGAATATCTGTGATAACTGAATGATGTTTATTCCATACTTTGATTCGATTCTTGACATGTTCGGTTGTAGCCAATAAACCCAATTGGTTCCTTAGGTTATCAGCAACAGCTTGATACGCTTGTGGTTTGAATTCTCCATCGCCCTTATTTCCTTCATTAATTTGCTCAAACAAAGTGGAGATGAGTATAACATCCATTTCTTGGTTCCAAGTAAGATAAGCTCGTTTTTGTTGTTTTTGTGGTAACATTGGCTCTTTTCTGAATCTCTTCATGATGAATGCTAAAAGTATGTCTTAGATTCTTGTGGCATTAACATAGATTACAATCAGTGATTACAAACATAAACATATATTTGTGGGGTTGAAATCAACATATAGTAAAAGTTTCTGAATCAAGCTCTACAATAACTGCAAACTTTCAACATAAATAAGTCCCAAAATGCTAATTTGTATAAATGACAAAACAATAACAATACATAATTAGTTGTTCTTTCAAACAACACTTAAGTGAGTAATAAGACTTCCAATCTAGCTTAATACAATCTACAAGCATTTAAGACATTTAGGACAAAGGTCTCCTAACTTAAATCTCAAGTAGCATGTGTCCTTCGTTGTTGATATTCTTCAAACATCTTTTGAGCAAGATTATCTCTAAACTCTTTCCATTCATTACTTGATTGCGTACTAAAAATGTAATCATCTTCTACATCTTCTTTATCAATTGTCTCTATATATTGTAAATCTTCATCTACCTCATCAATAAGACTTGTTTCATCTATAATTTCTTCCCTCAATAAGTATACCCCACCGCTTTTTCAATCAGCCAAAAGCCCTTTCAATTGTATTTCGAGCTGAGGAATGTCGTAAATTAAAAAGCTATTTGTAATTTGTTGGAGTGGTGCTTCTCAACAAATTCAATTGGTACCTCGTACCTTTATAAGGAGCTAGAAAACCATCAGCATTAACAAACTCCAAATCAACAAGAAAATACTTATCTGCATTTTATAATTATTATACATATATTAGCATTTTCATTGTGCATTTGGTGTGAATTATTAGGTTGTTGTTACACATATAAAGGCGTACTTCTAGGAACCTTTAAGCCATTAGGCCTTTGAAGAGCATCACGAAGAACGCGTGGATCCGAAGCAGAACCTTCCCAACCAGGCAAAACGTAAGTAAAACGAAGATTTGAATCACATGCAGCTAAAACATTGGTGCTATTGTCTTCCTTCCTATCTCGGTCACGAGCTCGATCCTAAACAGGCACAATCATTTTAATATGAGTCCCGTCGAGAGCTCCAACAACGCCCTAATATGGTTCATGCTAGTTAATACTACAAATCAAACCTAACCAACGAAAATAAAGACATCAATTTATTTTTAATACTATGGCTTACCTCAAACCTATTCCACTTTGTATCCTTTGTGTAATTGCTCTGGTTACATGGTTTTATATAATACTTTCCAAGCTAAAGTAGTGCCTGAAGGACTACGTGAAATTGTCGACTCATAGTCTCTCCGGAACGAGCAAAGGTCGCTTGCATTGTTCTATTCTTTAAATCATGTGCAAGAACATGAAGAAACATTGCTACTATTTCTTTAATTGTAACATATCTTGTAGTAACTAAACCACCCTTGGATTGTAAAATACTGCATAATTTCTCAAAACAACGTTTGTCTCAACGTAATTGCTCCCTACATATTCTATCATTCATCAACGTGTCCATCCAAATGGTTCGTCTATTCCTACGTTCTTGTTGACTCCATGTTATTTCCTTTAACTCTATACCTCCACAACAATAGCCATGAAAAAACCTACAACCGCAATATCAACTTTTTCATCTTCATCAACATTCTCCCTTGCACATTTTCTTGACTCTTGAATACTAAGTTGATCAGACATTTTTTTGCCTTCCCATAAAAAACAAATTCATTGAATTAGATCCAAACTAAAAAAGTTCATTGAATTAGACATTTTGGACCTGTTTTTCATTGATTTTTTTAACAAGAGCAATTTTTTAGTTTCAGTTGAGAACTCAAAAATCACCTGCTGGATGATCATCTATTGTAAAGCTTGTTGAACACTAGAATTTTCACGTAACACACTCATCTAGACCAATTTCATTGATTCAAATAACCAGATCAGAAGACCAACACTAAGATAATCCAAGAAATCCCGCCCAATACAATAACAAATACTTCATTTACTTCAAACTCCAGCAATTGGTAAGTCAATACCATGCTAAGATTAATGATTTAAGCATAAAGTGTGTTCAATATAACTAATTTCATACAGTAGAATTGTCATATTATAAACTTGCTGATCAATAGTATAAAGAAGTAAATAAGATCCAATAAACATAACTTGAAAAATTCAAATTAAATACAAATGGTAATTAAGTATATTAATCATATTCTGTATCAATTACTCAAATCACAAGATGTAATAACGGATCTAGTTATACGACAACTTGCTTGAAGTGGCAAAAATGAGAGCAATATGATAAGATCAAGAAATAAGATTAAAAGAAGCATGATGAAGCGGTGAAGTATACTATGCAGACAACATGAAATCTAGAGATCCAAAGATGTTTAGCTTGATTTTTAGAAATCCAAAAGCTAATACTATGCAGAACTCACAATAAAAGAAGAGAACACCTGAAAATTAATGCCGAAAAGCTTGTGTGCAATGGACAACGGTGACAATGGCGGATTAAGAGGTAACACAGTAATGTACGCAGTAATGCCTAGAAGCTTGATGAAGGAATAGGGTTTTTGAAGAAACTCGCCAAATGGAATTGAAATGACAGGTCTTAGGCCGTCATTTGAAAATGGGCCTTTTTTTAAAGATTAGGAATTGGTTTGGAATTGGGTCAAATCCTAAAATTGAATTTTATGATTCCCAAACATGTGAATTGAGCCAATTAGGAATTATAAATTAAATGCCCATTCCCAAACACACCATAAGTAAATAATCTAATCTCTAGTTGTTCTTTTAATTCACATTTTTATATTATGTTGCATCATTAATTAAGTCTTCTCTAATGGAGTCTTTTCTTGGTTATTTAATCTCATAGTCACGAACTAAATCGTTTTTAAATCTAGTCATTTTATTATTAAAGTCTTTTATTTTATTTTCGATATTTTGAGTCTTTTTCAAGTATTTTTTGTTTTTGCAATAAAACAAAGTCTTAGAAATGATTAAGCCAGGTTTAGGATAAAGCTTAATCATGTCTCATATTTAGTAAGTTGAGTTGTAATTTTTTGTTTATCGAGTCATTAAATATAAAATCGCTCAATTGGTTCGAAAATTACGAAGCTTGTGAAGCGATTATAAAAGCAAAGACAATTAGCTATGAAATCAGCCCTATTAAAGCTAAAATTCATCAAATCAGCCAAAAAATTCAAGGATACATGAGAATATTTGGTACAATAAATTGCAAGATTACAAATCAAACCAAATCCTTGTTTCAAAATTCAAGAATTGGAGACGTTGGGAGCATTTCAACCTATTTATTAAGCAATTTGGCATGAAGAATATATTGATATTTCATGAATATTTTATCAAGAAAAGTCAGTTCAAGTATCCCATGAAAGATTGAAGAAAATATTTGACACAATTGCAAACATAGCTGTTTGGGCTCCTCAATTCAGCCGAATATTTTGTGCATTATCTCATGAAGGCTATTGCTAATTTTTCATGAGAATTACATCGACAATTGAGCCCCAACTAAATTATTTGAAGATTGAAGATAGATTTTGCATCAAGTGGATTTTTAGCCATTCCAAATTGATACCAATTTTGATTTTTATTTTTGCAAATTTATAATCTATGCTTTCTTAGTTGCTGATTTCTATTAGTATAAATAAATAGGCTTAGCATTTATTCAAACAAAAAGGCTTAACATTGCTTTTTAAGTAATTTGTTGTAACATTAATACAAAACCTTTGAGCAAGTTTGCTTTGTTTTGCAATTTATTTTAACTTAGATTAGTTTAAGTAATTTAAAGTTTTTTATACTTTTCATTTATTTGGCAAAAGATTGAAGTTGTTGTTAGGAGCCCTTAGTTTTAATTCATGGTGATTTCTATATCGAATCAAACCTTTGGTTTAGTCGTTTCTTAGTTGATTATTCAACATATCTTTTCTTGCTTTACTTTATTACAAAAAAACAAAAATAACTCCGAGCATTTTCCAATTCAAAAAACACCAAAAAAAGTTCAACTTTTAACGTCACAAAAAAAAATCAGAAATAATGTGTAGATTGGTTTTGTTCGAGAAATAGCCTAACTATATGACAACGCGTCCACTAAATAGGCGTCCAAAAAGAACCATTTTCTCCAAATATTTCTCCTATCCAGCTTAAGAGAAGGATAAGGAAAACACAAATTCTTGCTATAGACGGTCTATAGCATAAACGGGTGTAATGGTCCAACCCATTCTTACAGTTTCAAAAAAAAACAACTAAAATTTCCATTGGGCTGGGTTGCTGAGAGTGTCGTCTATGCCCTACACAGTTTCTCAGGAGACCTCCTGTAAAAATAAAGGTAGTAAAATATTAAAAGAAAGGGATATACTTCACCTAATAACATTTCGCCATTTGTCTTACATTCACGAATCACGCACACACTCTTTTTCTCTCTCCATTACCGTTCGGTTTCGGTATTGGTAATTGGTAAAGCAATTTCCTTTGAGTTTTTCCCAAACAATTCCATCTTCCCCTATTTTCGATCAATCAAATAATATAATCAATTCTTATGTACAATCCAGTCATGTCTATCTCGAACTTTTAGGGTTTCGTACCATTTAGGGTATAATTGATGTTAATTGGGATCTTCCACTGTTGAATTAGGGTTGTCAATTCTATTTTTTGGACATGCATATAGAAGAATTTGAAGTCGACGAGGATTGGGAAGCTGAATCTGATGATAAGAAATGTTTTCTCCGTGATCGTCGTGATGATCGAAATTGGGATACCAAGAGGGTGTTAGTTGGAGCTGGTGCTCGTGTTCTTTTTTACCCTACTCTGTTTTACAACGTTTTCAGGAACAAATTTCAATCAGAGTTTCGTTGGTGGGATCGGATTGGTCAGGTATGTGTATTTTTAATCGTTTTTCTATTTGAAAATATGTGTATTTTTACTTTTTTTATACATACATTTTTTTTCTCAATTATATTTTGCGCCTTTTGATTGAATTTCCTTGATTACGATTTTTTGATCAAATCTATGCTGATTGATTTTATTTTGTTTGAAAAGATGTGATTGTTTGAGAACTGGTGTGTGACATTTAATGGGTTGAACTAATAATACTTGAACTATGTGCTGATTTGAGTGGCTGAAAGGAATAGATTACCTTTTGACTTCTGGGTTCATCTTGATGAAGATTTTTTTTCTTCTTTTTGTTGTACTTTTTCGCTCTGTAGTCCAAACAATATTTTGGTGTATGATTTGAATATTGAATTCGGATTATAAAAAATTTAGTAGTTTAAGAAGTACATTTTTGTGATGTGATGCATTACTGAACATTTATGTACATTGCTATCACGCATGACCTGAGTTTTGTCTAATATTATAAGTACTGAAATATCTATTGATGGATTCGCTCGTGATGTCCGAATGCATTCTATAATGTTGCGTCTGATGTTAGGAGCAAGTGAAAATGTCAGTTTTATCGGACTCGGATTTAGTGCAAAAATGACTGCAATCTGCATCATCACATTGTGACTGCATTGTTATGATTTTGATCTTACTACTCTACAATAGGCCGACCCAACCGCAAAACCGTTTACATTGATCGTGAAATGACATTTGAGATTTTGCACTGTGTATAATACTTTTGTGTTTCTGTATTTCCTTTTTTTGGGGCAATTAAAAAGGAATATATTAACTCCAAAAAGATCTTACAACCTAGCCTATAAAAGAGATAAAAACACCACCCTAATCACGAAAGGGAGGCACCAACCAAAGCGAACAACCTACAAGACCGCCAACAAGAGAGGCCAATAAACCAAATAAGCCACTAAACTCAGCAAAAGGCTAACAAACCACTAAACCAAAAAACTAACAAAAACAAGAGGGGGGTAAAGGAAGCAAAAGACAAGAGCCAAAACCATCAAAACTCTTAACGATCCATAGAAGCAAAAAAACAAGATTGTTTCTGTATTTCTTAACCACTAAGTATTCTGTGATGTACTAAGTGTAGAATATTCTGATTTCTGCATATGTAATAAAGGAAACAATGTGCTTTTTTTAATATATTTTTTCCGTTCCATGATTTTAATATCTAACATGAGTGTTTCCAGTTTGTGTTGCTAGGTGCTGTTCCGTTCCCCAGCGATGTTTTGCGATTGAAAGAGCTGGGTGTTCATGGAGTGGTTACTCTAAATGAACCTTATGAGACTTTGGTCCCTACGTCTCTTTACCATGTGAGTGTTTTCAGCTTTGTATGTGGTCTGCAATTCTTCATGTGTTCCTGAAAGTATTTTGTGGAAGGCTATTGTTTTTTAAATGACTTGTTTTTACATGATTTGATTATGTTTTTGCAATTACCTTTCTCCATCTATATACTACCTCGGCTTGACAATATTTTGGTTAACTAGTATGCTCTTACCTTACAAGCTGTAATGAAGTGTAGTGGTATTTTTTTCCTCAGCCTTTTTATGCATGTAAATAATTAGCTCCTCTTCCTCCCTGTATATCTTCTGCTTTTTAAAACTAACAAAAAATGCTTTCATAATAAAGGCTCTGTAAACATTTTTCTACTCTCTCGAGGTAGCTGGGGCGGATCTAGGACTCACAATCCCTGGGGACACCAACATATGAAAACCAAATTGATGTTTTTACTAATGCTCAAGTATCATGTCAATGAATTCAATGAACTCTATGTCATCTCTATCTATCAAAATAATAACAATTGGACAAATTGAATTGAAGTTTTCAAATCAAAAAACTTAACTTTTTCCATTTTTAACATCCAAAAACTAGCACAACACCTTACTTAGCTACTAATTTGGGATGGATGGAGAATATATTTTTGCATATCTTCCTACGCAGACAGTCCTAAGGATTTATTCTTTGTTGGGATGTGAGTGGGGGATAAACTATTCTTTTAACATTATTTTGAAAAAAAAAGTCATGAAAAACTGGATTGTCATGAAAAACTTCTATGTTGTATAACTAAATACATGTCTTCATATAAATTGTCACTTACCTTCAATAATTTGAATATGTAATGCTGCTATCAAATTTGGAGTATAACTTAAAATTAATATATTTTTTTCTTCTCTTTTTATAATCTTTTTATAATCTTTAAGCTTTCATATTTCCAACCTAAAAAATGAAAATTATATAATTATATGCCCTTTAGAGAAGTTTGTTTTTTCTTTACCAAACATTCAATTGAATAAGGAACTAAGGAATTAATCAATTAATCATAAAATATCAAACAAGATAAACCAAAAAATTAATGATAAAATTTTTGTATTCAATCTACATCCTACACACAAAAAAAATTAAAATAAAATAAAACTAAAGATAAATAATCAAAAAGAATATTCAATTGAATTGAATTTTTTAAATCACGAAACCCTAATATTTTGGATTTTCAATCATACTTGAAATTGGAGATAAATAATCCAAAACAACATTTAATTAAATTGAATTTTTTCAATCAAGAAACCTAATCTTTGAGGATTTCAAAACCATACATGAAATTGGAGATTTCGAATCAATTGAAGGTGGTGGTCTGCTGGTGATCAATAGGCGGCAAAATCAAATAGGGGGCAAAGCAAAGTGTCACTATTAAAAAGTAATGCACTTTAAAAACAGGTTCGAGTCATTCCCTTAACATATATTTCCCAACATCTCTAATTTTGCATACAATATCCTAACGAACCCTAAGACACTGAGGTTCATACATGCGATTGGTTTACTAAAATTTGTTGTCTTGTTCGTGATTTCAAGATATAGTTCATGGTTAATTATCCAAACATAGAAATAGGAGTACACAAGTGTTTAGGAAGCACCGCAGCACCGGGGATTAGCTGGAGATGCCGACAAAGGGTGGGTAGTGTGGCGTGTGGGTTGTCTAGTCGTGGCTGGGTAACTGGCTTCTAGGGATTCTAGTTTTTGAAACACGCGATTAAGTTTATTTCTTATCTTTTTAAATTGTGTTTTAAGTTGCTTTGGGGTACGTGCCACCTAGTGTTCATATCTAAGTCTGTCTATGCTTGGTAGTGTATCACCATCTACTCTTTCTCAATCTTACCTTCTCTCGATAATCTTTCTTTGCTTTTTCTAATGATTTTAAAAGAAATTGATTGTGATATCTACCTAAAGAGTTATGTTTTTATATATCAAGTTAAACCAAGGGATATGTAACATACATTCAACCCCACAAACCTCACCTAGGACTCCTAGGGTAGGAGGGAGCGATAATTGGCATTGGAATAATAAAACATTTGGGCTTTTTATTTTTTAATTTTTAATTTTTATTTTAATCTTTTTTTATTTTTTCCTTCTCTTATTATCCTTTGCAATGTAAAGTATGGAATTACTACTTACTAAATCTTGCAGGAAAATTATTATCTTCATATCTTGGCGTTGATATTTGCTGATTTAGTCAAGACAATAGTTTTTCGTTACCGTTTATTTTCTTTGTCTCATTTTGGATGCTCCTACCGAGGTTTTCCAAAATGTGTGGTTATTCTTCAGTTCAATCATGGTTTTTTCAATATTGTTTGAAGTCGAGTATTGATGATTTGGATAAAACATCTTTTTCATTTGCTCATTAAACTGTTTTGTTACTGCTGATAATGTTGTATTGTTCAATGTTCTACACTTGTAGGCTCATGGAATTTATCACCTTGTACTTCCTACTAGAGACTATCTATTTGCTCCCTCCATGATAGATATAAGCCAAGCTGTGGACTTCATCCATAGTGAGTTTTATTTTCTTTTAACGTCTATTCTATTTGATATCTTAATTTTCAGAGTGATAGTTTTTTGGTCTCACTTCTTTTCTATCCCTTGGAGAAATTTTGGAATAATTTTTTAGAACTAACTTGATTATCGACATATATGTATTGAAGTTCGGATTCTGCGACGCACTACTATGATCTAGGCTAAACTGGATAACTTGTATTCAATCTGATGTCTAGAATAGCAGTGGAGAGACATGTTTCAAATTTGATTTTTCCTTCTCTTTTTATGCTTTTAAGGGAGATGCAAATATGCAATGGATGTAGTGGTTTTGGCCTTAGTGGCGACTGGCAAAAATATTTTTAGTTGTATCCCCTACTTATGACTTGTGAGATCTGCTCTTTTTTTAGATTTTCATATTGTCTTGACCCCTCTGCTTTACATGTTTCTAGGAAATGCATGCCGTGGGTGGACAACATATGTACACTGTAAAGCTGGTCGGGGTCGTAGCACCACAATCGTTCTGTGCTATTTGGTCGGTGCAAACTATCCTAATGTTCTGACGATGAAGAATGACTATCCTTTGTTTCTTATTTCAATTTTTGTGTTCAGGTGCAACACAAGCAAATGACCCCTGAAGAGGCTTATAGCTATGTGAGATCCATCAGGCCAAGAGTTCAACTTGCTGCATCCCAGTGGCAGGCGTGTTTATTTCATCTATTTTAATGCCTTCTGCTATAGTCCCAGTACTTTCTGCTTAAGACTAGCTTATGCTGATCTGATTCTAATTCTCATGTTCATGCATCTTGCTGATTACAGGCTGTTAAAGATTATTACAATTTTAAGGTGGAAGGATGTCATTCAGGTCCGAGAAACGAGTTAGTAGTTAGAAGCTCAAGGCTTCTACCAGTGGGCAACTTGTTCAAATTTGATGATTGCTCTGTGGTGGTGGTAACGAAATCTGATCTTGAGGATTATGCTTCAAGCTCTCCGAGTGTTGAAGGTACTCAGATATTGGCAGATCTGAATGTAATATACAAGGTACGTGTTGCTGGTCATGCAGCTCTCACAAGGCTTTCCTGCTTGTGGCTTCGTTGCCACACTCAGCAGAAGATTGCGGAAGACCAGCTCCTCAGGAAGCATAGCTGCACAATAAGGGCGGACCAGACAAGTTGTAACCTTACTGTAGACATCCATGTGTATTAAGATGAGGATGGTCCTGTATTTTCATCATAATCGAAGATGTTTGATACTCTGTTTTACTGTTTCTACCCTGGTAAATATGAGAAGGTTAATAAATTGGGTTAATTCAGTACTCTGTTGTCTATCTCTTCCATTTTGATTGAGGTTTACTGGTAAGTGGTAACTGGATGTGGGCATTCGGCTTCTAGGCTGTTGTTGTGCCAAACTATCGGGACATTACAAGCTTAGTAATCACGAGACTTCAGTTTGACCCAACCCGACTTTCCCTAGCCCGAACCAAAAATAGATCTGAATGTGCACACCTCTAGTTTTGACGTACCGAAGACCCATGTTTATTCCAATGATCAACTATTATCAATCCATCTATTGTCTTGTTCAAAGTTGTTAAAATCGCGATTCTACTTAGAATCGTTTTGAGAGGTAGAATCGAATCGGTAGAATCGAATCGTAGAATCGTACGATTCTACAAATAAACATAAATATATATAAAATATCTAGTTTCTTATCATTATTGTCAAATTTAAAAGTTTAAATAAATGAATTAAAGTTTCTTTGACTTTATTTTTAAGAACATAATGAAAACTTTTTAATAATTAGTTTAAAATCTTCATACCGATTAAGAAATTTGTTGTTTAAAAGTTTTCATGATGGAAAATTTGAAAATTATGTGTATATGTGAAAGAGATTAGTAAAAGATGGTACATAAGAAAAATTAAAAATAATTCTTATTAAATTAGTAGAATCGGATCGTTAAATCGTAGAATCGTAGAATCGTGTTATAATTCTACCTCTAAAAATTTTATTCCAACTAGAATCGTAAGATTCTACAACTTTAAGATTGTACCTGCGATTCAAATCGCTTGTTTGTTTTTGGATCGTAAAATCGTAGAATCGTAGATCAGAATCGCGATTTTAACAACCATGGTCTTGTTTATCAACATTTCAACAACATCAAGTCGCTTCCACGTAGGGTGGAGTTCGATAGTTGGATGTATGCAATTTTACCCTTATTATACACTTGTTAGTGATAAAAAAGAGGTTGTTTATGATTGACTTTTGTAATAAATATTATCTACATATCCTCATATATAAAAAGTGTACAAGATTTAATAAGTCTTCATATCATACAATATAATAAAAAAAGCTAAAATTTTCCAAATGTCAGGTTCACAATATATATAATTTGACAAAAGTCTAGTGACTACTAAAGTGTTTTTAATGATTGGCAACTAAATTATAACTATCTTTAAAGAAGATAGAGAGACTATCTTCAAGAACAGAAAGCAACTATCCTCCACGTCATCACGCATCTTCATTAGAATAAGGACCTCCTAGGTCTAGACCTGTCTATGCTGTGTTAAGGGAAATGAGAGCCAAGGATCTTCATGATGAAGGGAATGAATCTCGTTTTAACAGAAACAAACAGGATATCTGCTATGCAATCAGAGATGAACTTCCAGCGCCACCATCGATAACAACTCTAAATGATCGTCATAACTACAACCTGTAGTGTGACACTAGTGAAAAAAAACGTATCTACTGCCATTAATTTTCTGCGGTTTTTTTTACGCAACATTTAATATAAGAAAAAATAAGGCGAAAAATAAGCTTAAAAAAAATTCAAAACAAGTATATGCTGCGGTTTTTTATTTGACCGCAGCAAATAACCCATTTTCCGTCTTAAAAAACGCCTCTCTTAAAAACCTAATCTCACTTCCGCCTCTCTTATATAAAAACCTTCTCTTAAAAAACTTCTCAAGTATATACTGCTTCTTCTCTCAACTCTCCCAACGTCCGCCTGTCCGCCAGCACCGGCCACCGCATCAGTCCAGCCTCCATCTCCAGCCAGAAAACGCCAGCCCCAGCCAGTAGCCACCGCCCAGTCGCCCACCACAACAGGGTTCTTTCTTCCTAATTTCTGCTATTTCTGGGTTCAATTCGCTCAACCATTTAAGGGTTTCTCTCGAATTTCTTGCCTTCTTTGTTTTCCTTTATTTCTTGATTTAATCCATGTTTTTCCTTTGTTTTCTTCCTACATTTAAAGGATATAAAATTGATTCAATTGTATTCGTTTTCTTCCTAATTTTTGTATATTCTTGATTTAATCCACCGCACATTCGTTTTCGTTTTCTTCAGGTCTATATTTTTTCTGGGACACTTTGTGCACAGGATGCCCTTTTGTGTATTCCGTCTGTATATTATTCATTCTACTTTGGATTTGCATTGTTGTTAAGTACAGTGTTTGGTGTTGTTGGGCTGATACAGTCGATCTAGCCGGATCTCCTTTTGGATCTCGTCTTTCTAATCTAAATCATCATGTTGCTTCTTCTGTAAATTGGGAGTCAATTGATGAGTTCAATTAGAGAAAAGTTGAAGAAGAAGATGTAGTTTAATTCACTTGATTGATTTGAGAAATATGTTGTTATTGGGTGCAAGAATCAAGATGTAGTTTAATTCACTTGTGTATTCCGTGTGTACTCCAAACACGGCGTAAAAGATGAAGGATTCCTTGCTAACATCTTTAATCCATGCTTCTCCAATTCCAGTTCCATATAACATCTTTATCAGGCCCTAATGGAACAAATGTGCAAGACCATGACCATGACCAAGACAACAGTACAACAAAATGGCCAAATCAGAACAGCAGCACAACTAGCCAACAACCGACCTTGCAAGCCCTGGCTAGACCTAATCTGAAGGATTTGGGAGGCATGGAGGATAGCAATGGAACCGTTGCACATGGACCTTTTCATCAAAACCCGAAGTGCTTATTATCAGTTACAATAAGCCCCCAAAAAGAAGAGCCAAAGGTCGAGCATCCAATGGAAAATTCTAACAGAAATCAGAATTTGCACACGATGGACCATTTCCATCAAGACATTAGGATCTTTCCATCAAGACATTCAGAGACCATTTCCAAACACGAGAAGCCAACAAGAAGATGGGTGGAAGGTAGCCCAGTCGCACGAAATTCTGACAGCAACGTGCAGGGGCTGTTTTCTGTTTTGCTTTTAAATAATTGCACATGACTTGCAAATGTATTAATATAGCCGTTATTATTGTTTTATTAGGTCCTTAGGAGTCTTAAGCAATTGTGTCATGATTCATTAGGCCTATAAATAAGGGTCCAAGGGTTGTAATGAAATAGAATGCAGATTTTCATCATTTGAGAAATAAACATTGGGTTTGATTTCCCTTGTTTTTCTTTGAGTGCGTATGAACACTCAAATCTATCTTTAGTAGTCCAAGATTGTCATCCATCATAACTAAGAGTAGTACTTGGTTATTTTGAGGGAATTGTTGCCTTGGAGGGTCCAAGAATCCAAGCAACAATTCAAGACACACATAACAACTTGTATTCTATTTTGGTGGAGTATTGGTGTATGCAAGGCTGATTTGGGATATTGGTTGCATGCATTGAGTCTTCAAAAGCCTATCCTTCAAAGATTAGTGTGCAAGGACGGATTCCCACCCCAAATTCAGTCCACCTAACAAAAGATAAAAATGGCGTAAAAAATGAATGCATCAATTAAAATGAAAAAAAAAACAAAAAAAAGGGTTATATGCTGCGGTTTTTCAAAAAACCACAGCATGTAGTCCACTTTTTATTTATTTATTATTGTTTTTTAAAAAAAAAGTGGACTATATGCTGCGGTTTTTTGAACCGCGACACATAGTATTTTTGTCATTCGCTGCTACCACAAATGCTGCAGGTCAAAACCGCAGCATATAGCTTTTTTTCCACTAGTACAAAACTGACTAATTTTCGACTACCCATTTGGTCGGAATTTTCCGACTGCCCATATAATCGTAATTTAGTCGCTAAACACTATTTTAAAAATCAACCCAAAATGACAAAAAAAATGGTCCGACCAAATTTCCGACCACCCAGCTGGTCGGAAAAAAAAAAAGAAGTTGAATGGAAACTGTCACATCATTGCCATTTCATGCCCATGTGGCGCTTCGCACGCCTATTAATGTCACATCACCTACCAGCTTCACAACTCGACAAAGGCGCCTGACAAGCATCAAACCTGAGACCTCAAGTATCAATGCACAACAATTTAGCCACTAGACCAAGTGTTATTTCATGATATGTTTTGTAATGTTATTGTATATATTAGCTAATGACTTGTACATTGGTGCCTTATTGGTATAATATTACTCGTTTTGATCTATATTATTATTATTATTATTATTATTATTATTATTATTATTATTATTATTATTATTATTTGTATAACCCGTTTTAGTATATCATTAGTATAGTATTACTTGTATTAGCATAATATTTGTCGTATTAGTGTATTATTATTATTATTATTACTACTACTACTATTATTATTATTATTATTATTATTATTATTATTATTATTATTATTATTATTATTATTATTATTATTATTATTATTATTATTATTATTAGTGTACTAATAGTCGTATTAGTTTAATTCGTCGTATTTATTATTATTATTATTATTATTATTATTATTATTATTATTATTATTATTATTATTATTATTATTATTATTATTATTGTTGTTGGGGATTATAAATCCCACATGTTTGAAATTACGGTAATACCCTTGGTCAACGGGTCAAAGGTCAAATATGCAAGTCAAGGTCAACTTGACTAATCTTGGTCAGACAAGGATGATCAATAAACCGAACGGCAGTTAATTAGTTTATCCTGATGGAGGATACTCCCTCTTATAACTGTCCATGATCACGGGTAACCGCCCCCAATAAGGTCACTCGCCCTACTACACTCGCCAGAAGTTATGGGTTCGAAAGTAACTTCCCGGCAGTTACTACATGATGTCCCAGGATCCTTACAAATACCATCTTCTTCTACCTGAGCAAGGTTACGCAATCTAACTAAAAAATACATACATTCGTAATATCTCTCTTCTGATCTGACTTAAGCATCGGAGAGCTGTTCCGTGACATCAGCCCCCGGTTTAGTTTTCCTTGTGGTTGCAGATGTACCACGTGTGGCAGTCGGATCACCATTCTTCCTAAACTTGACGTTACTTCCTCCAAGGCGTTCCCTTTTACAAATTCGACAGTTTCTTAACAGAAACAGTTTGGCGCCGTCTGTGGGGACGCAGAAGTACTATCCTTGAAAAAAAACCCGAAACTTTACCCAAAGCACTGAAATGGCACCCAGAAAAACGAATACTAAGGAAGCGTTCGTCGCTCGCAGCACTGACACTTCCACTTCGCAACGTGAAAACCGAGCGGTAACATGGCAGGGTCTTGACACCCTTGCCAATAACCTCTCGCGGACATTTGCTGAACAGTTGCGCAATGTCACCGCCCAAAAACCTTCCATAGCTCCAAACAATCCTGATATCAATGCTGCCTTAGCGGCGATGACACAACAAATTCAAGATCTCCGAACTTTGTTCGCGGAGCAAAACAGAGTCCCTTCCGAACAAGGCCGTCGTGAGAAGGAAGAAAGTCCTGCCCATTCACGAGCAAGGACTTCACGACAACCGATTCCCTCCAGGAGGGAAGACTCTAATGTCAATTCCTCCAGGAGATCGAGGAGTAAAGATTTAAGATCCCACCTCGACCGTCGCCGACGGGAGAGGAGCGGTGATGTCCAAATCTTTATGGACAGGAGGAGGAGTCTCAGATCGCGAGATAACAGAGATCATGACAGCACGGATCATGTGGCAGAATCCCCCGCTAACCAAGGTAACTCCCATGAGAAGGAAGTGCCTATGCTGCTGAACTCTCCCTTGTCCGCGGATATTCTGGCCACACCCAATCCGTCCAAGATAAAAGCACCGGCCATATCTCCATTTTCAGGCACTCAATGTCCGGAAGAACATATGATCGCTTACAAAAATGTCATAGTCCTGTACACGACGGATCCCTCTCTCCTATGCAAGTTCTTCCCAATCACTCTCACAGGCCTAGCCCTGACATGGTATACGTCACTTCCCAACGGAAGCATTCATAGTTTCACAGAACTCGAGGCCAAGTTCCTCAGTCACTTTACGGCGTCCCGGAGACAAGAAAAATCCAACTTCCATCTCTTAAGCATCACACAACAAGAAGGAGAAACTCTTTCTGCATACCTTCAGCGTTTCCACGATGGAGTGCTGGCAGTTACGGATCTGGAAGAGTCGATTGCTGTCTCGGCTCTGATCAACGGCATGAGAACTCACAAATTAAAATTCCAACTTCTGGAGAATCAAGTTAAGTCCCGCTTCTAGAAAAAGAAAAGGCAATAAGATAGCAGACTCTAGGGACAGAACGAGATATGATGATCAGAATTCCAGAAGAGGATCCGGCAGGTCGGAACGAGACAGAAAATATCCTCCCAGAGATATCAAAGATGACGGCTATGAGGCCAGGTTCAACCGCAATAGAAAGGACATTTTCTATGCAATCCGAGACCAACTGCCTGCTCCTGCTGCGATTCCCACACCCAAATACCGCAGAAACATGGATTTGTGGTGTGAGTATCACAAGGAACACGGCCATACACTTCCCAACTTCCGAGAACTGAAGAAAATCCTCGACAAGTATGCAGAGGAAGGAAAGCTGGACCGTTTCCTCAATAACGATCATGCCAGAAAGAAATACTCAGACGATAAGAGACGTCGAAGTGAAACAGAGAGACTGGCCTCCCTACATTCAAAAAACTCATCAGCCGCAACTGATGGAGTAATCAATATGATTGTGGGAGGTTACTCCGAAGAATTCCTTACAATCAGGTCCGCAAGGGACATCATACACACCCTGGTTAAGGGTCCCCCCAAAGAAGAACCATCTTGCCCCGAGATGAAATTTAACAAGAAATTAAGCATTCCACTGCAGCAGCCGCACTCTGACCCAGTGGTGGTCACCCTGAAGATCGGTCAAATGAAAGTCCGCCGTGTCCTAGTAGACACAGGCAGCACTGCTAACTTGATCACCATGGATTGCCTACGCCAAATGAAATATGAAGAAAAACATCTCCAGCCCATGGACAGACCTCTGATTGGGTTTGGAGGTGGAAGGGTCTTTCCGCTTGGCACGATAGTCCTTCCTGTCAGAATTGGTGAAACGAACAATGGACGAAGCATTGCAGTCCGGTTCACAGTTGTAGATCTCAAATTCTCTTACAATGCTATCATGGGCCTTCCTATGATCAACAAGGTCAAAGCTGTGATCTCCACCCATCAACTGCTCCTGCAGTACGAAAAAGACGACTCTTCTGTCGGCATCTTGAGAGGTGACCAAAAATCGGGGAGAGAATGCCTAGTCAACTCTGTTAAAGGCGAGGAAACCTCTCGAGAATCAGGGCATAAGAGAAAGTTAGAAGACGCTGCAATTCTGAATATAGAAGTCCCTTCCCAACGACCCGAACCATCCGACAAGCATGAGGAAGTCGATGTTTGTGGGAAAGGGGAAATGATCAAGATCGGAGCCAATCTGAGCACCGATATAAAACAAGAGTTGCTGACTGTCATCACAGAATTCCGAGACATCTTTGCTTTCAATGTCTCGGAAATGCCCGGCATCCCAAAAGAAGTGATGTGTCATAAGCTCGACATTCAACCCGGTCATAGACCGGTAAAACAAAAGCTGCGACACCAGGGCAAGAAAAGAATAGAAGCGGCCAAAGCCGAGGTTCAAAAGCTGCTCAAGGCAAACTTCATCAGGGAGTGCCAATATTCTGATTGGCTCTCAAACGTGGTTCTAGTCAAGAAGCCCAACGGCAAGTGGAGAATGTGTGTGGACTTCACCGATCTAAACAAAGCATGTCCTAAGGACGACTACCCACTGCCAAAAATAGATCGCCTAGTCGACTCTACAGCGGGGCACGCCATCCTTAGTTTCATGGACGCCAATGCAGGATATCACCAAATCCCCCTGGCAGAAGAAGATTAACCACACACCGCCTTCATCACAAACGCTGGCGTATACTGTTATAAGGTGATGCCCTTTGGACTGAAGAATGCGAGAGCAACATACCAAAGGATGGTCAACAAGGTATTCAATGCTCAAATTGGAAAAAATCTGGAAGTATATGTGGACGACATGATAACAAAAAGCAAAGAAGCAAAGCAACATGCTGCAGACCTACGCGAAACCTTCCTCACCCTAAGGAAGAATGTCATGCGTCTCAACCCCGAGAAATGCGTTTTCGGGGTAACAGGAGGAAAATGCTTGGGATTCCTTGTGGACGAGAGAGGAATTGAAGCCAACCCAGATAAAGTCCGAGCTATCATCAGCATGCAATCTCCGAAGTCCGTAAAAGAAGTGCAAAAACTCACAGGCTGTGTGGCTGCCTTGGGAAGATTCATGTCTAAATCTGCAGACAAATGCTCTCCCTTCTTCAAAACACTGAAGAAACAAACCTTCGAATGGACTACAGAGGCGGAGGAAGCCTTCAACAATCTCAAGAAATACCTAGCTGACCTCCCCAAACTAGTCTCTCCCCTGCCAGGTGAGGTATTGTTTCTCTATGTAGCTATATCTGAATATTCCCTAAGCGCCATACTTTTGGCCGAAAGGGAGGGAAAACAACTACCCATATACTACATAAGCCATGCCTACAGAAGGTCGGAGGCCAATTACAGCGAGGTCGAGAAATTAATATATGCTGTGGTGATGGCTAGCCGAAAGCTGAAACCTTACTTCCAATCTCATCAAGTCCGGGTCCGCACTAGCCAGCCCTTGAAAAAGATTCTTGAAGGAAAGAACCAATCCTCCAGAATCGCTGATTGGTCCAACCAATTAGCGGATTTTGGAATCAAATTCGAGCCAAGAACAGCCATCAAAGCTCAGGCTCTTGCTGATTTCATAGCAGAGACAACAGGATCCGCATCTTTGGATCCCAATCAAGAATAGAAGCTCTATGTAGATGGATCCTCCACCAGAACCTCTAGTGGAGCCGGCAAAATCATCATCTCATCAGCAAGAGTGAAGCTAGAGCATGCAGTGCACTTCCCATTTGCAGCCTCTAACAACGAGGCAGAATATGAAGCACTGATCCTTGGGGTCAACATATGCCGGAATTCAGGAGCCAAAGTAATATCAGCATACTCAGATTCCCAGCTGATTGTCGGACTAATGGAGAATACGAAGCAAAAGACGACAGCATGAAGATGTACCTACAAAGGGTCAAATCCCTGATTGCACCTCTGCAATTCAGCATCCATCACATTCCCCGATCTGCAAATGCTCAAGCAGACTCCCTAGCCAAACTAGCTAGCTCAGCAGACGGTCCAAAAGCCCGTAATATCATCTGGGAAGTCTTACCAACCCCCAACATCAATCAGGCAATAACAACGGTGGATACGAGTGCGACCTGGATGGATCCCTTGATCCAATTCTTCAAGGATAATACCTTACCTGAAGATCCAGCGCTGGTCCCCCTCTTCATGAAAAGGGTGAAGTGGTTCGAGTTTCACGAAGGAATCCTCTACAAGAAAAGTTACACACACCCCCTGCTGAAATGTGTAACCCCAGAAGATGGGAACTACATCCTCCGAGAAATACACGAAGGAGGATGTGGCATTCACCAAGGAACAAGAACCATCATCAACAAAGCTCTAAGGAGTGGTTATTATTGGCCAACACTGAAAGAAGATGCTGAAAAGTTGGTCAAAACATGTGAGAAGTGCCAGTACTTTGCAGAAGTCCCTAGGAAACCTTCAAACTATCTCACTACAATCCAGGCTGTGCTACCCTTCGACAAATGGGGTCTTGATCTTCTGGGGCCCTTTCCCCCTGCTAAAGGCCAAAGGAGATTCATCATTGTAGCCGTTGATTACTTCTCAAAATATGTTGAGGCTGAACCATTGAGCACCATCACGGATAAACAGGTATGTCAATTTATTTGGCGTAACATCATCACAAGATATGGCATACCTAGGGTTATAATAACTGATAATGGCCGACAATTCATAAGCAAGAACACCCTTGAGTATTGTGATAAATTTAATATCCAGATTAGATTTAGTTCTGTATCAAGGCCTCAAACAAACGGCCAAGTTGAGTCGGCCAATAAAATTATTCTGTCCAGCATAAAGAAAAAGATAGAAGGTGCTAAAGGGTCTTGGGATGAAGAATTTCCTGGGATCCTATGGGCCATGCGCACAACTGTCAAGGACGCCACAGGATATACACCATTTTCTCTCGTGTATGGCTCTAAAGCCGTGCTCCCTGTGGAAATAGGCATCCCATCCGCCAGGATTGCTTATTATTCCTACAACGAGAACGATGCTGAGAAAAGGATCAACCTAGACCTCCTACCCGAAACAAGAGGAAACGCCCTGCTACGTTCCCTTGCACAAAAGCAGAGAATGACAAGACAATTCAACCGAATGGTCAAACCCAAACCACTGCAACTCCATGACTATGTTCTCAGAAAGGTAGAAGCAACAGGAAAAGCTACAGACAAGGGAAAGCTAGGGGCAAACTGGGATGGTCCATTCAAAATAGTCCGAGTTATCAAACCCGGGACCTATGAGCTTTAATATTGTGAGGGAAAATTGTTGAAACGACCCTGGAATGCGGATCATCTGAAAAAGTTCTACATCTTAATAATCCCTTGCAAGGGGCCACCACTATCTATTTTTACTAGAATTGCATTTTCATTGAACACTTTTAATTCTGTTTTTGTGATTATTGCACTTGCTATGCACTGCAAACATTATTTTGCCGGGAATTATCTCGCATGTTAATCAAATGAACCTATGTTCAAAGATTGATTGCAAGGAATAACTCAGATTACGTCTTTTATTATGGTTGAAGGTCCGAGACTCCTATGAGTTGGACCCCCCTGGTTGTTTGAAGAGAACCTATGTTCTCTCAACACTAAGTTATTTTCCTATGCTTTGAGGTCCGAGACTCCTATTAGTCGGACCCCCCTGGTTGTTTGAAGAGAACCTATGTTCTCTCAACACTAAGTCAGTTTACTATGCAGGAAAGTCCGGGACTCCTATGAGTCGGACCCCCCTGTTCGGGTTAAGAACCTATGTTCTCCACCACCATATATTTGTCTCATGAGAACCTATGTTCTCTAAAACCTAAGTTATTTTACATGATTAAAGGTCCGAAACTCCCACGAATCGGACCCCTATGATAGCTTGAGGAGAACCTATGCTCTCTCAAAACAAAGTTATCATACTGTGCTGGGAGATCCGTGACTCTTATGAGTCGGACCCCCTTGCTTAGATAAGAACCTATGTGCAAAGTTTCAAGCTTTCAAAGATACGGATTAACAGAAACAGATGCATCAAGAAATCATCTAAGGAAAATAAGGGATCCTTGATCCCCAAAAAATATATTATATATACAGAATGGGCACTCCGGCCAATGTTCATCAGAAGCAAAGTGTTTAATGTTTACATTCATCAGCAAAAACAAAAATCTACAAACTAAGCAAAATCACTCCGCCTGTTGGGTGGCCACAGAGACAAGAGAAGGAGATCTCGGTGGTTGCTGAGAAGGAGGAGACCTCGGCTGCGGTTGAGGAGAAGAAGGAGCGGTGCGAAACAGATCGTCGATATCAAAAGTCAAAGGCTTCTTAGCACCGAGCTCTTGGGCAAGCTCCTAGAAAATTTCCTTCTCCGCGGAAAGATTCCCGGATAAGTCTGTGCACATAAGCTCAAGGAAGGAATAATCAGACCTATCCAGTATATCCTCCATGTCCGGGTTCTCAAACGAGAAGGACTCCCAGTTGGTGCCAAGTACCCGTTGTTCAAGCTCGGGTTCAACAACCTCGCCCCACTGCTTCAGCTCCTTCGAGTCCCATTCTAGATCGTTCAGAACGACAGGCTCTTTGTTGAAGATAGGAGTGAATTTCTCTAGGGCCTGCGTCCTCTTTAGAGCCGCTAGATTCTCCAATTGAACCGGATCCATGCCGAGTTCCACGGCTGCAATTTTATAGGATTCAGCCTCTAGCTGCATTCCATTATGAATCATCTCCCCAGAAAGTTTCGCCATAAAAGCTCCGCAATCCGGGGAAGACAACCAATCTTTGGTGATCCGGCCACGCCTCTCAGATTTGAACTTGTAATACCGGGCGGTTTCAGTAAGTGGCTCAATCTTCTTGAAAGTCTCCCTCATGACTCTCAAAACATTTGAGCTCTGAGTGAATGCTTTGTTGTAAGCACTCAACAAGTCAGCCACATCAGCCGATATCTTCAGGGAAAGAGTAGCCAAGTTCTCTAGCTTGCCCCCAGTCTCAGCCAAAATCTCCTTAAGCCGAGCTCGCCATTGCTCAGCCAAATCAAGATGCTCAGCTAACGCCTTGCACTTGTCCAGCTTGGCCTTTAGCTTGGCCATTTCAGCCCCCTGCTCCGCGACCTTATCGTTTTGCTCATCTATCCGAGAGGTCAGAGTTCAGATGGTCTCCTGATCAACTTCGTTTTGCTGAATCTTCGAAGTCTCAAAGATCATCCTTATCAGCCCCTGAATTAAAACATGGTTAGAAGTCTAACTTCATGATGAAATCAAGATATATCAAACACAAGCACGCCTACCTCAGCCATACTGGATTGAGCCTTCTGCAGCCTATCCACTGGACTCACGGAATCAAGATAATCCATGTCATCCTGATTGATCAGGTAACGGCTCGCTCTGTTGAACCTCCCATCGAATTCGGAAGAGCTTATGTTTACAAAAGGAACACCGGGCTTGTGCGCCTTAATGTTCCTGGTATAAACATGCTCTTCCTCTCCAAGAATCTGCTTCCCCTTGCCCGCCGGAGCCGCCGTCTTGAGAGCCGAGCCAGATGTACCGGCGCCAACCTCCTTAATTGTGACGCCCGGAAAATGCGTACTCAGAGGAACGGCTTCCACCACTTGATCGGTAGACTCAGAGGAGGTCTCGTCCTCGTCTTCCACCACAACCGGATTCTCCGGTGTGGGTTCAGGCACTTTCGCCTTGGCCTCGGGCTTAGGAGTGGCCCTCTTCCTTTTCTTGCTCGCTGGCGCTTGCCTCTCAGAAAGTTCTTCCGGAGGAGGAATCTCTTTCCTCTTCTCGAGGAGAACCTACGCCTCCTCATGACTCGGGGCCTCTTTCACCCCAGTCATTACTGTAGCCGAGTTCTGAAAGAGATGTAAAGGTCAGTTGAATCCTTAAGATGAAACCAGATCAAAGTAAGTAAACTTACAGTTGGAGGACGAGGCACCGGCGGTGGAGGGTTAGCCGCCCTTAAGGCCTCGGCAAAGGCACTTAACGTGTTGAACTTAGCCATCAAAGCTTTGTATTTAAGCCCAACTTCATATCTCGCGACTCCTGCAAAAGAAAGGAAGAGAGGGTTAAGTTTACATAAAATAACAGACGAAAAGGCATAGATACGGAGAAACCTACTCTTATCCGTCCTCAGACTGATATCATAAGCCGACAAAAATAATTCATTTTTTAAATCATGAAACTTGGGTATCCAGTTCCGTTGCACAAAAAGTGGTTTGCAGTTCAGCTCTACCGACATTGCCGTATACCGAACTATAATAGCCTCTTAATGGTTACAGACCGGGACATCGTTGTTAAAAGCCTCCAGCTTGGGATCTATGTCAAAAGTAGTCTTTATATCCCAGCCATGTCGGCTATACAGATACCCAAACTTCGTCCTGAAGAGCTTATTACTATCAGGCAAGTCGCCCACAATCTTGTAACCCCTCCGGTGAGATAAGGTCACCCATCCGGCGCCATTTGTCGTTGAACTACATAGCCTGGCCCGGAAAATATGACGAAAGGCCGTCATACTGGGTTTCATCCTTAAACCTTTGCTTACCAATATGAATGCCACTATACAACCCCAGGCATTAGGGTAAAATTCGGCTACTGTTATGTTCAAAATTTCTAAGACCGCCTTGGCGAATGGATGCAACGGAAATCTTAGGCCTAATTCAAACGCCTTATCATATACAGCTATGCACCCGCCGGGAGGGTAGCGAACGGTATCATACAACGCCGGCTTCACCACATCGTATCCCTCAATCAGACCCCATCTTTGGGCCATACTACGCCTATCACTATCCAGTAGGTCCATTATTGGTTTATCCACAAAATAATTCAAAGGCCCCCCGTGGGGGATGTAAAACGGGTGAGGGGCTTTTTGCGCCGTATCTCGACTTGGTGAACATTCTTTATCCGCCGTCTTCGTCATATCTACACGAACCAACTCTAAAAGTTTAGGCTCAACACTCAAGTATCCGGGAACAAACGCTAAAGATACTTCCTAGGGATATGGTAAAATGGTCTTTGGTGGGCAAAAGGTGAAACATCAGACTCATTATCACTCGGAATTGGTTCGTAATGCGGAGTCACTTGGTACCTTGGGCTACCATCATCCGACTCATCAAAATCAAGTCTTGTCCTTGTGTTTTGGAACTCCGAGTCCTTATTCAAGTTAAGTTGGGGAAGTTCTCTACATAAATCCTCTAAGTATAAGGTCTCCATTTTATAAACGGCAAATTACGAATAGTTATACAAATTACAAATCAAAACAAATTAATCAAGAACAGTTTGAAGATCTTCAAGAACAGGTTGAAGATCTATGAACAATGGATGAAGATTTGAAGAACAGGTTGAATATCAAATGAAAAATCAAAAAATTTATGAGTTTGATCCAAAATTTAGAGCATACCTGATGAAAATATGGTCAAGGTATGAACTGTCAAAAATCGCCAAATGTCAGAGCTTCTCTCTCTAGAAAATGGATTGAATTTGTGTGAAAATCATCTCACTAGAATAAATTTGGAATGAAATTCCAATAATGTGGTAGGTGAGTATTTAATAACCCCATTAATGCTCTTTGGTGAAAGCACACATTGATTTGATGAAATCGTCTAGGTCCGAGACTTCTATAAGTCGGACCCCCTCTTTGACCCTACAAATGTTGGGGCCAAATTTGATTAAGTATACCTATGTATACTCATAGGTCCGAGACTTCTATAAGTCGGACCCCCTCTTTGACCCTACAAATGTTGGGGCCAAATCTGACTAAATATACCTATGTATACTCATAGGTCCGAGACTTCTATAAGTCGGACCCCCTCTTTGTCTTTTCAGAAGGTTAGGGCCAAATCTGATCAAGCATAACTGTGCCTATTTCAGAAATCCGAGACTTCAGAAGTCCGAGACTTTAGAAATCCGAGACATCAAATATTCAAATACCCAGGTTATTCTTCGAAATTCTAACGTCAGGAAGCGATCTTCCCGCATATAGGCCAAGTTCGACTTCCCTCAAAGTAGGTTATCCTCTTACCCTATATGCGTGGGGCCAATGTTTGGGATCATAAATCCCATATGTTCGAAATTACGGTAATACCCTTGGTCAACGGGTCAAAGGTCAAATATGCAAGTCAAGGTCAACTTGACTAATCTTGGTCAGACAAGGATGATCAATAAACCGAATGGCAGTTAATTAGTTTATCCTGATGGAGGATACTCCCTCTTATACATCCCATGATCACGGATACAGCCCCAATAAGGTCACTCGCCCTACTACACTCGCCAGAAGTTATGGGTTCGGAAGTTACTTCCCGGCAGTTACTACATGATGTCCCAGGATCCTTACAAATACCATCTTCTTCTACCTGAGCAAGGTTACGCAATCTAACTAAAAACTACATACATTCGTAATATCTCTCTTCTGATCTGACTTAAGCATGCTTAGGACATCGACCCGGTTTAGTTTTCCTTGTGGTTGCAGATGTACCACGTGTGGCAGTCGGATCACCATTCTTCCTAAAAATGACGTTACTTCCTCCAAGGCGTTCCCTTTTACAAATTCGACAGTTTCTTAACAGAAACAATTATTATTATTATTATTGTTATTATTATTATTATATTTTTGGCCAAGGGGTGATAGTTGGGATTATTTTGAGCAAATTTTCCTAATAATAATAATAATCATAATAATAATAATAATCATAATAATAATAATAATAATAATAATAATAATAATAATAATAATAATAATAATATTAATAATAATAATAATAATAATAATAATAATCCCAACTATCAATTATTTTTTAATAATCCCAAATATTCTCATAATTAGTTAAAAACATACCCACCCCTTGTTACATGCTGGAACAGGTAACTTTTTCACTTTTTTTCTTTTCTTTTTTTAAAATAACCCTTCCCCATCATCTATTAATCAAAAAAGACAGAAAAAAGTGGAAAAGTTACATGTTGTAGCCGATTAAAAAAGAAGTGGGTATGTTTTTAACAAATTATCAGAATAGTTGGGATTATTAAAAAATAATAGATAGTTAGGATTATTTTTTGCCAACGGGTGATAGTTGAGATTATTTTGAGCAAATTTTCCTTATTATTATTAGTATTACTATTATTATTAGTCTTTTTAGTGTATCATTTATAATATTAGTTGTATAGTACTTCTATATTATTACTCGTATTAGTTTATTAATAGTTGTGTTAGCATAACATTAGTTGTATTAGTGTAGGATTAGTATTATTATTAGTTGTATTAGTCAATTATTAGTTATATTAATATATTATTACTTGTATTAGTTGTATTAGTGTATTATTATTATGTTATTAGTTGTATAAGTATATTACTACTCGTATTAGTGGATTATTGGTACTTTATTTGTTGTTTAGCCGTATGAGTCGTATTAGTTATTATTAGTCGTATTATTATTACTCGTATTAGTTGATTAGTGCATTCTTCGTATATTATTACTCGTGTTATTTGTATTAGTATATTATTATCATTATTAATCTTATTATTAGTGGTTTAGTGTATTATTTGTCGTAGTATAGTACTAGTAAATTGTTAATTGTATTTGTATATTACTACTCGTATGAGTTCATTATTATTTGTATTAGTAGATTTAGTGGATTATTATTATTATTATTATTATTATTATTATTATTATTATTATTATTATTATTATTATTATTATTATTATTATTATTATTATTATTATTATTTATTTTTTATTTATTTTTTTGGCAAATAAAATTTTTTCATTCACCAAAAAAACAAAAATACATCAAGACAATGAGAACTCAGTTTTTCTTATTTGCATCAGTGTGGAAACGAGGCACACCTTCTATGAAGGGTTTCTCCGCCCCACTCTTCATGTGCATATGAGAAAAACGAGGCCTAAACAAAACGGCTGACTAAAAAATCAGCAACAATAATCCAAAACTATACAAAGAGGATTATAAAGCTACAAAATTGCTCAAAACAGAAACTAGCAATGTGCAACTAGTAGCACAATATTAAGTCCACAGCAACATACTTCAGCTTCAACATAGCATCAGCAAATGCACCAGATCAGAGCATCAGCAATATCAGCATCCTGAACAGAATGAGGAGCACCAAAGCCCCCAACAACGCAACATGCATAGTACTCAGCATGGGCGTCTTTGAGAACCCAGCAAACAGATCAGCCATCGGCAAACCCAGGCAAGCAGCACAACACAACAGGTGTCAGCTTTCAGAGATCAGTACAATCATCAACATATCTTGAAACCAGCAGAAACAGTCAAAGAAAAATCCAGATCAGTACCATATGCTCTATAATAGCATGAGATCAGTGATGTGAAGAAACAACAGCAAATCAATAGTGATGTGCAGAAATAGCAGCAGATCAATAGTGATGTGCAGAAACATCAGTGCAAGTAGATCAGCAGCAGATCGACAGGTAGCAACAAATGCAAAGCACAACAGTAGATATCAATGTAGCTAGCAGGTGAACTTGGTGCACCATATGCAGTAGTCAAAGCAGGAAGCATAACAACACCCATCAAAACAGAAATGCATAAAAGGGCTTCAGTCAAATCGACCATAAACATCACACTCATCTAGCAGGAAGCATTAGCCAACATGACCTCAGCAAACAACAGCAGGGATACTCATCAGAAACAAGAGGCAACCCCAAATTAGATAGAACCAGATTACACATCAGACAACATCTCCACTAACTGTGCCATAACCCATCACAAGAGTAGCAGCTATGCATTGCAGCAACAGCAAATGAGGGCAACTATAACACACACAACACAACACCCAACATATCATATTAAAATGAACTAACAAGTTGCATATAACATCAGCCAGCAAGAACAAACAACAAAAGTAGCTCAGCATCAGTGCTGCTGTACCTCCACTACAACCAACACCTCATAGTCAGGTCAGAGATCAGCAACCAGCAGAATGAAAATAACCAACCAGCAACTTGCATCAAGTAGGCCAAGAGCACATTAGAACCCAACAGCAAGCAGTAGAGATATTATTTGGATCATGCAGACCTAGACTCAAACCACCAACACCTTCCAAGCAACAATGCATAGAGTGATGGGCTTGAAACTTAGCATTAGTGCAACAGTAACCACATAGCACTGACGTGGCATCAAACAGCAAATCAAAACCAGCAGTTATGCACAAGCCTGTAGCAAGTAATCACCAAAAATGCCATGCACAGTAGCAGTCTTGATCTTCCCAACAGGAGTTGCAACCACACTTAACAATGAGGAGCACATACAAGAATAAGATCAGGAACAAAACCAACAGAATTAGGAGACCAACACAGTACCAGCATCACAACTAAAACATAGATAACTTTGAGCACAACAGCAACAATCATCCAGAGAGTAACTAGTACAAAACCAGCAGAAAGATTAAGGAAAAGGCTCAATATTCAGTGCATAACATCTGCGATTGATATCACGTTGAATCATGCCAACCACAGACTTTGGGGACCAAACACAACGCATCCATACCGCTTTATGCTTACATTTCCAGATGTGATAAACAGTTGAGGTATAGATAGCAATCATCACCTGTTGCTTAGAGCGGGACAGGCCAGTTTCCGGAAATTCAAACGCATAAAAGGTTTCAATGCAATGCCTGTCCATCTTTTGATTTCTACTAAGCACAACAGACTAAATGGACATTCAACGAAAAGATGAGAGTGTATTTCCGAAAGCATACCACACAAAGGGCATAAATCATCATCCACAACTCCAATATGTAAGAGTTTGTCCTTTGTTTTCAAGCCATTTTTGGCTGCTAACCAACAAAGAAATCTAGCTTTGGGTATGGAGAGCCTATTCCAAATAAGATGTCGCCATTGAACCTTTAGCCTGGTCTCCAAACTAGATTCATAGACTTCCTTAATCGATTACGTATCCTAGCATATCCAAGGCCTCAATGCTGCAGTTATATGACAAACTTTCTTTATAGTCCAACTGGCTGTAACCGGAGCATTGAAAATCACCCACCTTGCTCCTTTAGTATAGACACCGTGAACCCACTTAACCCAAAGAGTTTCCCTCATCATCTGGATATGCCACGCTATTTTTCCAATGGCAGCCTGATTCCGAAGTTGAACGTTTCGAATACCAAGGCCACCAACCTTTTTAGACGTGCATACATCTTTCGAATTGATATTGCCAGGCTTAGGAGCAAGGTGTATGCACGTCTAAAGAAAAGACCGGCAAATGGAGTTTATAATATTGATGACGCGCTTTGGAAGAATAAAGATCTGAGACCAATACGAAGTAATCCCTAACATTCTTAGCATAGCCAAAAAAATTATGGAATACCTTGTCGCCAACCTCAAATCGCAACATCCTTCAGCGATCATCAACATAGTTCTTATGTAGGTTTTGTGTTACTCTTAAGTTCTATTGATCAATGTTTAATGCATCGATGGAATCCAGAATCACATCTAGACCTTCTAGCATGGTCCTATCCATCAAATCCCAGCTCAAAGATATTTGACACTTTCTCCCACGCAAAGCTTCATTCAGTGCCTTCTTAATGCTAGATTAAAAACTTTTGTTGTAAGTGTACTTCATTATTGGTAATATATCATCCCAAGAACCTCTAAAACAAACACACAACTACTCAAAAGGTCTTCCATAGTCTAAATTGTTCTTTCAGTTTTACCATAAGTAAGTAGCAAGATGTATAGCACTACTCAAATGTAATTTAGTCCTAAAAGCTTCTCGCGATGTTTTCCAAACTTCAATACATAAGATATGACATTTCCCTCTTGCTAAAGTACACATCCCAAAACATGAAATGAGGCATCACAATAGACTTCAAACGATTTTCCACATTTAGGCATTGCTAGAAATAGGAATGATGGTAAGTCTCTTCTTTAATTTCTCAAAACCAATCATGTACTTAGCATTTTATTAAAATTAAATTTCTTTCCTCAACAACTCAAATATGGGACGAATAATCGTAAAGAAATTCTTAACATATTTTCTTTAGTAAACGACTAATACCAAAAGGCTTTAGACTTCAGTTGAGTTGGTTAATCGATTTTTGTCTTATTCTCCTCTAAATGCATAGAAATCTCATCCGTAGACACAATATGACCAAAAAAGAAATTTACTCAACCAAAAAGCGCAATTAATAAATTTTCCAAAATTTTTTTTTTCCTCAAAAGTTTTAATGATCCTCTCTTATTCCTCATGTTTCTTCCTATTACTCGAATATACCAAAATGTCATCAATAATAAAAACAACTACAAAGTTATTCAAATAAGGATAAAGGTATCTCAAAGTCAAATTTATAAACGGTGTTTGCACATTTGTCAACCCTAATGATATCACCAAAACTCATAATGTCCATAACTGGTCTAAAACATAGTCTTAGGAATATCCTCCTCGACTATCCTGAATTGATGATACCTAAACCTCAAATAAATCTTAGAAAACACTTGAGTGCCTAGCTTCTAACTTGTCAAAAACATCATCTACCTTAGACAAGGGTAACAATTATTGATGGTAATCTAATTAACTCCTTATAGTCAATTCACAACCTATTGTTCCATTCTTCTTCCTCGATAAAGCAGGTTCTCCCTAGGGTGACATACTTGGTCGGATAAAACCTATCTCTAATAAGTCATCCAGTTGCTTTATCAATTCGATTAGCTCAGCAGGGGCAAATCGGTACGTATTCTTAGAGTTCTGAGTAACATCAAGAATCAGATACATATGGAAATCAACCTCTCTCCTCGGGGGTAAACTAGTTAAATTCTCTGGAAAGAATAAGGGTATTCACTTATAATTGGGATTTCCTAAAGACTTAACTTGGTTTTCTCCTCACTATTAGAAATAAAACACATGTATCCTTAGTCTCTATGTTTAATTATCTCAATGGCTTAAACGACATAACTGATTTGAATGAGGAACACAAAATTCTTCTTAATCAACCACTCTTCTCTTAGAGTTTTAAGTTGAACAAATTTCTCCTAACACAATTTATCATCATAATAACATCCCTACAAATCCATACCTAGAATAATATCATATGTGCGCAATTAAAACACTATTAAATAGGTAGGAAAATGGTGGTCCGAAATCTCAAGAGGGAAGTTAGAATAGATAGAGTCACATGTGAATTGTGAACCGTTAGGTCGTATTATTTGAGGATTCCATTTCTGAGGTTTGAGAGGGATAGAGAAATTATGAAAACAAGAGGTAGAAATAAAATGTCGATCAGTTTTGGAATCAAAAAGAATATCCGCGGAGGAATTTCCTACCAGAAAATGACTAGAAATAACTTACCGTCAAACTATTCTACACTCTCGAGTGAAGGAGAATATAATCGTCTCTCGCCATTCCAAGTGAAATTTAAACATGTTATCGATATCACATTAACATAATTCTAAAAGGTAATTTACACATAGTCACAAAATCACACAAAAAATTCCTTGTGTTTTTTGAAAAAAAGTATTTGAAAAATCATTTGAAAATCTTTTCTCTTTTTTTTTTTTAAAAAGAAGTCGGCTATCGAGAACATCTTTATGGGTTAGAACAAAAAGTCCCGCAATTCGAGAAAAATTTAGCTCTGATACCACTTGTAACAGAAGTGGCAATCGCGATTCGTAATTAACATTAATGAATTTTTTTTTTTCGAAAGTCTGAAAATGTCGATCTGCGAAAAACCTTTAAAAATACAATAAATGATTATTCGAAATGATAAAAAATAGGAAAATAAAAATATGTATCGTTCGTTCCAAAAATACACAATAATTGAATACATCAAAATCATCAAACATGAAGTATAAAAAAATCTTGCAACTAAGTCCTCGATAGCATAAATAAATTGTGGCTGCGGCCTAGATCGGAACCTGAAACTAAATCCTGCAACATACTGCCATCCATAATACGGATGACAGCCGATTAAATCGGTCAGCGCTTAACGCCGAGCATAACTCCCTATCCAGCTCAAAATACAGAAATAATACACTACATTTAATAAATAATAATTAGAGTACGAACTTATAATACATTGACACCACTGTATACTTTTACCATATTCTTTTGCTCTTCCATACTTTTAAGTCATTAAGATACCATTCTCAACCCTGGCAGAAGTACGTTACTGCCACTTATACAATTCGGTAATCTTAATACTTAAGCAAGTTCAGTTGGTTAATACTTAGAACCGTATCATGCCTCATAGCATCAATAGTAATCAAGTTTATCACTGATCAACAAGCACAACAATATGACACATGATATATGTAAGGGTCTGGCTAGATTAGGGCCAAAGCCCTATATCCAACTGTGGTGGGGGTCGTCACCCCGCCAATGTTTATGCTCGAGCTTCTACAGGATAGGTAGCTAACCCCCTGTCTAACGCCGCATTTTACGTGCCGGCCAACACGGGCGCCGGGATTTTACATGTCGGTCCATGGTTCGACATTTTCTTACTATCAGGGTCATTCAATCAATACACAGATATTTCACACAAGCACATCATATTTTTACTACTACAAGTTGACTTTGACTTTGACCAACTAATATGTTAACTTCCTTATTTAATAATATTCTACCTATATGCCCTTCTAAGTTCACTATTAAAGTTTTACTCATTAAACTTTATTTAAAACTTTGTTTTCAATAGTTCATTTGTTAAATAAATTTGCACTACTAACTTAATATTCTATAAATAGTCTTTAGATTAACATTTTCACAAGTAGCTACTAATTTTTATTTCTCTTGAAATAAGTTTCAATAATCAACATTTTTAACTTTAAAAAAAATAAATATTTTAATTCTTTAACAAAAATAAATATTTTAATTATTAATCGAGTAAAACTATATTCTATGGATAAGTTTTCAAAATTCAACAAATTCACCAAAAATCAATATTCCAAGTTGCAAAATAAGTAAGACTTATTAAGTTCACAAAAATTAATATTATATTTATAAAACAAATACAAATTATAATTTTACGAAATTAATATTTCTAGTAAAAAAAACAAGTAACACTTTATAACCTCACAAAAACAATACTTCTAGTAATAAAACAAGTAAAACTTATATATTCACACAAATTCATAAATCTTGTTATAAACCAAGTAAAATTTTATTCTTTTAATATTTTCATAAAATCGAAATTTCACACAAAATTTTAAAAAGGGCAAATTTATATATAAAAAAATATACTTTTACATCATTTCAAATAAATTTTAGTCAAATAGTCAACTAAAGCTATATTTTGTACTAACTAGCTATTTAATATCCCAAAAGTTACTTTTTGGTATAAAATCTCTTGTATTTAAGAAAACACTTTAATATAAGTAACTTGAAAAATTTTATTTATATTTATATATATATATATATATATATATATATATATATATATATATATATATAATATATATATATATATATATATATATATATATATATATATATATATATATATATATATAATATATATATATATATATATATATATATATATATATATATATAATATTTTGTAACTTGTTATTTTTATTATATGCCTTTTTCGCTTAAAACAACTTAATTTAATTAATTTATCATAGTAAATTCTAATTTTGTTTAACTAATATAAAAACTAAGTTAATAAAAACTTTTACACGATAACTTAATATTTAATATAACTATAAGAATAAGCTTTAACATAAACGATAAAGTATAATGACGATATCCTTAGCATAACCAAAAAAAAATATATTCATGAACTGACACACAACTTTATAATTTAATTTAAGGGCTTACATGAAAATATTACCTATAATATTACCATAATCATTTTTTTTGAAGCATACCATAAACATTTTTAATATAATAACATTTCTACATAATTATAGTAACACTAGTGTATAACATAGATAGTACTTAATATATATCACTATTATCTTTTACATGCGTGATTTCTTAAATTAATTTAAATATATGAAACTATATTTTTAGTTTCTAAGTATTATTTTTATGACCCCAAAAGTTTTAGATGCTAATCTATATACTACAGAAATTTAAAATCATTTTATTAACCTGCGGTTTTCTAAAACTTTACGTTTGAAATTCTTATTTATTAATTAATTTCGTTAACGATTATTTTAACGACTTTAACACTTTTATTAAATTTATTTTATACTAGTATTAGGATATTTTTATTAATAATTTTAATTAAGGTTTTAAGCTAGTTTTGCACCTAAAAATAATCATAATTACCTAAATCTATAAGTCAAAACCTACCTATATTTTTTATTACTTATTTACTTACATAAGTAATATAAGTTTGAAAGAAATCAATCTTCATCCTTACCATCATGTTGGATGGTTATGGCTAAGATATGGAGCTATGATTTTTTTTTTATTTTTTTATCCAAATATTATAAGATCTTGTCCCATAGAAATCTTCTATATATAGTAGCTATTTTCCCAACGTTCTACCTTGCAAAATTAAAACAAATTAACTCACCCAAAATATATTATTCTAGTTGTGTAGTTTTAAGGAATTAAGGCATCTACTTTTCTTCCATTTCCTCCTATTTTCACTTCATTATATACATTACTAATTTTCTAATATTAATTAGTTGAAACATTTCTAGAAGATGGAGCTTAGAACAAATTTATTTAACTTAAATCATCATCATTTGGGTCATTACTTTGGGTACTTAAAAAATCATTATTTTGGAGCTTAAAGCTTGGAGTATTCATTGGGGGATCTTATTTCCTAATCATCTTAATTAGTATTTAGTACTAATCCGTGATGTTAATATGGTATAACTTCTTACCCTACTCTTCATGTGGAATTTTACATTATATTTACTTTATAATATGCAAAGTATGAAATATATTGAGTTTGTTTATGTAGAAAGTTAGTTTAAGAAAACTATGATTAAATCAAACTTAGTATAGTTATGCTAAGAATATTTTTAGTATGTTAATTAATAATATTTGGACATGTTAGGAAGTTGGGTGAACCATAATTGTTAGAGTTTAATAAAATATAAATTTTAAATTAATGCGAAAATGATAATTAGTTGAAATAAGATTTAGGAATTTAGTAAAGTTAGATGAGTTCAATAATCTCAATCAGGAATTAAATTGAAGGAATTAAGAATTAGTCGAAAATGATTAAGATTAGAAATTTTCAGTCTGTTACAGTTAGAGCTAATATTAGGCATCACAGAGGTACGAGTATCAGGCAAAGGAATAGAAGGTATTGGAGAAGGTATACCAGATTTCGGGGTTGTACCCGTCAAAATTGAAGTCCAACTCAGCCCTACCACACCCGAGGGAGCAGCAACAACGTTCGAACTTGAACCAGCAATAGCAGACATTGATGAAGGTTTCTCAATCCTAGCCGAATCGTGAAGGAGGATTCGCGCTGGTGAGGACGAGTAACTGCGGGAAAAACTGGCTTCTGACAGTGCACGAGATACTGCCTTAGTCTTGGGTGGCCGGCCTCTCCTGCCCATGGCCGGATTTCGATGAGAAATCGAAGAGAAGGTCACCTAGCAACAACCCGCACAAATCGCCTAGAAAGGGAGACTCTCGCAAAGGAATAGAAGGTATTATTATTATTATTATTATTATTATTATTATTATTATTATTATTAGTAGTAGTAGTAGTAGTAGTAGTAGTATTTGTATTAGTGTACTAATAGTCTAATTAATATAGTATTAGTCATATTAGTTATTGTGACTCGTATAAGTATATTATTACTCGTATTTGTACATTATATTATTACTTTAGTAGTTATTAGTCATATTATTGCATTATTAGTACTTTATTAGTTATTTAGTCGTATTAGTTATTATTAGTCGTGTTAGTATATCGTTATTGTTATTATTATTATTATTATTATTATTATTATTATTATTATTATTATTTGGAAAATTTGCTCAAAATAATCCCAACTATCACTCATTGGCCAAAAATAATCCCAACTATCAATTATTTTTTAATAATCCCAACTATTTTCATAATTTATTGAAAATATACCCACCCCGTTGTTACCGGCTGGAACATGTAAATTTTTCACTTTTTTTCTTTTCTTTTTTACTTAACTATTCAAAATAACCTTTTCCCTTCATCTATTAATCGAAAAAGGAAGAAAACAGTGGAAAAGTTACATGTTGTAGCCAGTTAAAAAGGAGGTGGGTATGTTTTCTACAAATTATGAGAATTGTTGGGATTATTAAAAAATGATTGATAGTTGAGATTATTTTTGGCCAATAAGGGATAGTTGGGATTATTTTGAGCAAATTTTCCCTTATTATTATTATTATTAGTCGTTGTATATTATTAATATATTAATAATGCAAATTAAACTTTTTGAGTACCGACAAATTAAACTAGTAAGACAAAAAATAAATTAATAATGCAAAACTATTAGTATAAGACAAAATTTTAATAAAATAACAAAATATGTTGTTGGCTTGAATTGTACTAGGGACCTTTGGTTTGCAAACCATTGTGGCAACCGCTACACCACAACAATTTTTGTATTCTACATCTAAAGCTTTTCAACTTATATCTATATTTGAGAAACAGCCCAAACTAGCGGAAACAGTATAATAATATTGTCCACTAATACAGCGGAAGACTTACGGATGTCTGGACTGAATGTGACCTATGTTCTGATGATCATACCAAACTAATATCTGAGTTAACGAAAACTATTTACATACTTAATTTAGTTTAATTAATCACAAAATATTTCTAAAACTTTAAAGTCTTAATTTACAATACCAAACTAAGAAAACCGTTTACATAACCAAAAGTCAAAAGGAAGTGATGACAAAACAGAATACTTGCCGCGCACGTAGCACATAATACATATATACATCACTTCCACGACCAAACTACCCTGAAAAAAATGGATCTACTCCCGTATGAGTAGGCCCCATCAAAAGCAGTCAATAATAATTATTATTGAGTACCCAACAAACGATATATTATTGAAAACCATTTGTAAATTCAGTTATTTGTTCAACTTTGTAACCTTTTTCAAATAAATTTATATTAAAACATAGGAAAAATATTGTAGAGTACTTTTGTTAATAAATCGAACACGGCTAAGAACTACATAAGTTCAAAGCTAACATTTTGAGGTAATTTCCTAACAAAAGTCAAAACATTTGCCGACGCATCAAAACAATACTTAAAACAGTATTTTAAAACATAATACAAAATTAACACGAAAACAGGGAATATTCATTGACCGCCAGAAGTAGGCTTGATCTAACATTCTGGTAAACGGGTGATCGTCATCACCTAAACGGCTCTTGCAAGAACTAAACGGGATCGGGGGCTTGAGACCGATCCTAAAAGGTACCTGGAATCAAGCTCTACGGTTTTCACACAAAACCGGATACATAGTATCCGTTGTCCAATTCCCAAAACGACAAACATTTATAATGTAATATACTTTATATACAAAACTTTAAGTAAAACATGCTTTTGTAATATCTCTAAAAACAATATTATCATACTTTATTTTATTAAATACAATTTCCATAACATGGATAAATTTTCTTTAAAATCATTTTACAATATTGATAATATTAATACATGACAAAGCAATTAATAACTACTTAGAATGCTAAACGACTCATCCTCAATCATGAAGGAGTTTAACGAATATTTACGCAAACCCAAATATCCAACTTATATCATACCCAAATAACATCAACTAATCAATACCCAATTAATATTTATGTTCCCAAATTTATACATGAACCAAACACCCATATTAACCAAATAAAAACCATAACTCAACAATACCAATCAATAAAGAAAGAATAATAACCTAAATTGATCTCAAATACCCAATAATAACCTTAAACATTTACCTGAAAGAATACCCAATTTGTTTCATAGCATCTAATCTCACTTTAAGAATCTCGTATCAGTACCATATCAGGACACCTGTTAGTGTTTTGGTCATAACTTCCTCATACGAACTCGTATAGAAGCGATTCAAGCGGCTACGCGACCATGACTCAGAGATCTACAATTCTTATGCAGACACTAAAACCCAGAAACAATCAAAACGGCCCCCAAAATGGCAAAACAGAAAGCTTATTATCGGTTGAATTTTTATTTGAATGTCATGGAAAAAAATATATATGTATAATTGGTTTAATTTTTAGATTGTAATTTATTTTAATAATAGACATATAAAAAGATATATATATTATAATAAAAACGTTGTTGTAATAATTAAAAAAACGTATGTGTTATTTTAAAATAAAATTTGTTGTTTCGTTTCTTTTATTACAAATAAATAAATAAATAAATAATAATAATAATAATACTAATAATAAAAAAATAACTATATACATATATAATTATATCTTGTGAAAAATTAAGGTGTTAAAAGTAAATTTACATGTAGATCTAGAAGTTTGATGTTGAAATTTATTTATTTTATATGTATATTCTTGATGTTAATGAAAAGTGTATATAAATTTGTTGTCCTTTGAGGTTTGTGGAATAATTTATATGTGATTAAAAATAATAATAATAATAATAATAATAATAATAATAATAATAATAATAATAATAATAATAATAATAATAATAATAATAATAATAATAATAATAATAATAATAATAATAATAATTAATAAATGATACGTCAAACAATAAAAATTTGCCTTATTAAGATATTATCTTAGATCTTGCAAGTATATGTGTTATTTGATAAATTGAAGTTCAAAATTTGAGATTTTGTGTCGTAATGATTTGAGTAAGTTGGAACTTGGAAAATAATTTAAATAAATACGAGATAAAATTTTAGGTTGTATAAAATTCAATTAATGGACATAAATATTCTGTCTAGGTTTTGCGTGACGTGGTTCCATGAATTCGTTGGGTGGATTATGGGAAATTTTGGTGTTCGGTAGAATTAAAAATCGCGTAGGCGTTTAAAAAAATGATTAAACATAGTAAACGACCTTTAAAAATTATAAAATTTGGTAACCAAGGTAACTGGTACCTTTCGAACGCAATGGTGAAGTCGGTTTTTCGTTTTTCACATCAGATTCTGCCGAAACTGGTCGGTTTTACTGTTGTCCGCTTTTGAAATAATTAATTAATTAGATAACAGCTTATATTAGTATGTAAATATTTAAATGGAAACTAAATGATTGAGTTTAGAGTCACTTGGATGTTGATTTGGAATACGCTCTAATGCGTGTTTTGTTTCTTTGGGCGTTGTTTGTGTTAGGACCTCAACTCGTGAGGGGTCATTAAAGTGTTTTCTTAATTCCCGAGATTGTGATTGCGTGCTTGTCTGAAAAGGTACGTACACGCTGAGGTTGATTGTACATATTACTTTGGATATCACCTTTATGTGATTTTTATTGTTGGATCATGTTGGTTACTAAGGAATAAATTCACATAAGGACTTAGACCCCCAAATAATAAATCCATAGTAATGAAAACTCATTCTATAGACAAATTGGTTGGGATACCCAATAGGGTTGTTTTTTATAAGGAGGATTTGAAATAGGTACCCAATAGGGTAATTTGGTCCCCATCGGCGGGGCCATAATAAGGGCCACCATGGGGGGTATGCATACTCTTAACCTTGGCGACCCGTTAAGATATCGGGCAATGTCTTGGTCGGTAGTTGCCTTGGGATTAGCTCTTCCTTGTGTATTCTACCAAAAGAAAATTTATTTAAAGGAATAAGAGATTGGTGGTTTGGAGATGGATTTTGGTTGAAGTTCAAAATATAAAGATTTTGTGTCGTAATGATTTTAATTAGTTGGAACTTCGAAAATAATTTAAATAAATACGAGCTAAATTTTAGGTTGTATAAAATTCAATTTATGCACATAAATATTCTTTCTCGGTTTTGCGTGACGTGGTTCCATGAATTCGTTGGGTGGATTATGGGACATTTTGGTGTTTGGTAGAATTACAAATCGCGTAGGCGTTTAAAAAAATGATTAAAAATAGTAAACGACCTTTAAAAATTATGAAATTTGGTAACCAAGGTAACTGGAACCTTCCGGACGCAATGGTGAAGTCGGTTTTTCAATTTTCACATCAGATTCTGCCGAAACTGGTCGGTTTTACTGTTGTCCGCTTTTGAAAAAATTAATTAATTAGATGACAGCTTATATTAGCATGTAAATATTTAAATGGAAACCAAATGATTGAGTTTAGAGTCACTTGGATGTTGATTTAGGAATACGCTCTAATGCGTGTTTTGTTTCTTTGGGTGTTGTTTGTGTTAGGACCTCAATTCGTGAGGGGTCATTAAAGTGTTTTCATAATTCCCGGGATTGTGATTGCGTGCTTGTCTAAAAAGGTACGTACATGCTGAGGTTGATTGTTCATATTACTTTGGATATCACCTTTATGTAATTTTTATTGTTGGATCATGTTGGTTACTAAGGAATAAATTCACATAAGGACTTAGACCCCCGAATAATAAATCAATAGTAATGAAAACTCTTTCTAAAGACAAATTGGTTGGGATACCCAATAGGGTTATAAAAAGGATATTTTAATAAGGAGGATTGGAAATAGGTGCCCAATAGGGTAATTTGGTCTCCATCGGCGGGGCCATAATAAGGGCCACCATGGGGGGTATGCATACTCTTAACCTTGGCGACCCGTTAAGATATCGGGCAACGTCTTGGTCGGTAGTTGCCTTGGGATTAGCTCTCCCTTGTGTATTCTACCAAAAGAAAATTTATTATTGGAATAAGAGATTGGTGGTTTGGAGATGGATTTTGGTACGCAATGGATTTTAAAATGGAAGATGATAAATTGTTTTAGAGCCTTGGCATGCTAGGTGGATTGTGATGAAAATTAATGTGTGTTGTTATGTATACTGGATATCTAGCTCTGACGTGTATTGTGTTTTGAAAACCTAGGTTGATGTTGTCCTTGACGAATAGCAGATTGTTGCAGGTTGGGACATCGGGAGTGAGGATTCGACCTTAACAATGAGACCTTGCAAAAATTATCTCATTAGGTTTTTAAAGTTTAAAATTTTAGCTTTGTTTTTCGAACGATTTTATTTTAATAGTTGTTATAATAATTAGAGGCCCGAGGGGGTTCTCGAGTTGTATGAAGATTTCACTCTGGATTTTCTTTTACTTATCCGCTGCCTTAATTTTTCTGACGTAGTATCTAGCATCAGAACGAAACCCTTTTGGGTGGAACGAATTCTTAGACTTTTGGAGTTTAAACTTCCATTAATGGTTCGGTTGACACTTGGAGACTATGACTTGTATAGTTTTCCTGGTTGACTTTACCCGGGCCATTACAGCTGGTATTAGAGCCAACGTTCTGTGTACTGGTAGAGTTTAAATTTAGACCCTAGGAGAGAGTTATGGGTAGAATTGTTATGGGGATTTGAGTCTTTTATCTGATATGCTACGTGATGTGTCTTTATACATTGTATGCTATTACGTTCTTATATGAGTATGTATATGTGTATGGATAGGAGCTAATGGACAAGGGAAAAAGTATAGCGAACTCTCAAACCAACAACGTAAATGGAGTGTTGGCATATTAGGAAACACGAGAGCTTATTTGCGTTTAAGGAGAGGATTGTTGTTTTGTATAACAAGGCTTTTATGACATATAAGTTATTAACAAAGGAAATAGAATGCCTGGGTGCTTTGACTAGACATTCACATAACCCTATAAATTGAGTGGGGGAACCCAATGGAATTGACGCTACTCAAGGACACCCAAAAACCATTCTACCCCCCTTAAATTGAAACAGCTTTGAGAGAGGAAGAAGAAAAGAAGATACCAACATCAGTTGCTTATGAGGTTGATCCCGAGAGAGGGATAGAGGGGGGTGGCAGGTCATCCAGAAAGGGGACAAGAGGGGGAAATGGCTATTGGGTGTTATGGAAGAACCAGAACCTGAGTTAGTCTTAGCCTCACCTATAGGACTTCATGATGGCTACTATAATAGATTTTTCATTGATGAACCACCTGCACCAGAGTTGATTGTCCTATCTGATTCAGAGGAAGAAGAGTATGAACCTATGGACACTAAGGAGGAGGAGGGGGATCTTGAAGAGGATTATGAAGAAGACCCCGATGAAGACCCTAAAGAGCACACGAACGACAGTTTGGAAGAAAATTAATCATTAACTACTTTGAACCTATAGTTACTGTTATGCCTTTTCTGTCATCCTATTAAATAATTTTAAAGTTTTGGATATGTTACGGTTTTGTGTTAATAGAAGAATGAGTACTTTAGGTGTTTTCCTATATTCTTCTTTTGGATAATAAAGTTTCTTTATGACACGAAATTTTGAATTTTATTATGAACAGTTATGAGTTATTCGAATATCTGGTATTCTCCTTATGCCTTATGCCATGCTAATTTTGTTTTTTTTTTTAAAAAAAATTGTTATATGTGATTATACTGATGAATCGATGAAATAATTACCTATATGTAAGTGCAATAAGAAATGAAGAAGTAATTAAGTATTAAGAAGAAAAAAAAATCATTATAAACTCGGAACTTTGTTAACCGATCCAAACCATACTCATTACATATCCATTTTTTAATTGCAGCCAAATATGCCTCCAGTTTCAAGATATCGTATAGGAAGGGGAAACTCAAATAGGACCCTAAGGAACCTTGTAACTGCTTTGTCAAACATTAGAGCGCCTAGTTCCAAGACCTTTGCTAAAAGGGCCTCTGCCATGAGCAAGAGGATAAGTCACAGTAAACCATCATATTTCAGCGGTAAGGGAAAACTGACTTCTCTGGAGGTCTGGTTGAGGGAGTTTGATAAGTTATTTGATGTGGTGCAATGTCCAGATAAACTAAAGGTGAATCAAGCAGCATTTTATTTATCCGAGGATGCAGATTATTGGTGGGCACATAGTCGCGAAGGACTAGTAGATGGGAGTACTGGAAGTTTTGGCTAGGAGGATTTGAAGAGAGCCCTACGTGAAAAATTCTATCCACTGCACGTAAAGAAAGATAAATCAAATGAATTTGCCCGTTTTGAGATGGGGAATTTAACGGTAGACGAATAATACAAAAAATTTATGGAGTATATGAGGTTTTGCCTAAAAGATGTACCAACTGAGGATAAAAAGATGCAACGTTTCGAATTACGTCTAACTTTTGAGATCCAAAAACATGTTGAGAGCGATAGGTATGAGACCTTAGAGCAGATGTAAAAGAGGGCTGCTTAAATTGGGAATATTCTTGGGAAGGAGAAAGAGAGATCAGGAGGGGATAAGAGAAAGGAAATGTCTAATGGTACTTTATAACTCCCTAATAATGCAAATTTTAAGAAGCCCAGAATCTATGATGGATCCCAAAACTCTTCAATTAGAAGCTCGGAGGGGCAATGGAAAGAACAGAACAGCCTAAAGCCCCTCTATGATCGAGATGAGAAGGAAAGACGATACATATGTAAGAGGTGCAAGAGGAATCATCCCGGTAAAGATTGTGAGGGAAATTTGGTGGAGTGCAACTTCTGTCATAAGAAGGGACATAGAGAATATGAATGCTACCTCAAGAAGGGCCCAATTAATTCTCAAAGTGGAGGCTAGAATAGATCCTTCCAGAGTCGTATGGAAGCTGTGAGAGTTGAAAATAGAAATAATGGGCACTCAGGATATCCAGGTAATGGGGGTCATAGGCTTCAAAGGACTTACAACAATCTGAAACAACAAGGAAGTGGCAGGAATGGCATTGTAGGTGGTCAGCATTCTGGTAGTGGTGCGTTTGGAAATCTAGGGACTCAAGCAACAGGAAGGGTTTCTGTTGTTAATGCAAAGAAACTGGCACAGACTCCTGATGTGGTGACAGGTACGTTTAAAATAAACTCAGTACCTGTTAGGGTGTTGTTTGATATTGGAGCCACCCGTTCTTTTGTTTCTAGAGGTAAAGTTGAATAATTAAACTTAACTAACCCTATAATGTTTCATATGTTGTTGTTGTGCCATTTGGTGAATCATGTACATGCAATACCTTATATAGAAACGTTAATGTGAGAATTGCCAAGGTTGTTTTTACGAGCGATCTATATGTTTTGGACATGGAAGGGTTAGAAGTAACCTTAGGAATGGACTGGTTGGGAAAGTATTAAGCTAAAATCAAGTGTCACGATCAAAGGGTTGTGCTAAAAGGACCAAATGGTGAGAGTGTGAGTTATAGAAGAAATCCTAAGAGTCCTACGTCGAACATAGTGTCAGCCTTTAAACTTGGAAAGTTGGTACAAAAAGGATGTAAGTTATTTGTGTGCAACATAAATAAAATAGATAATAAAGATATAAGGGTAGAGGATATACCAGTAGTAGGAGAGTTCGTAGATGTTTTTCCCGATGAGTTTCCAGGATTGCCTCCCTCGCGTAGCATAGACTTCACCATTGACTTAATACCAGGGACGGGACCGATTTCAAAGGCTCCCTATCGTATGCACCTAAGGAGATGGAAGAGTTGAAGACTCAACTGGAGGAAATGTTGGAAAAAGGGTATATTAGGCCTAGCGTATCACCATGGGGAGCACCTGTGCTTTTCGTGAAGAAGAAGGATGGTTGTCTAAGGTTGTGTATTGATTATAGAGAGCTGAATAAGGTCACTATCAAAAATAAGTATCCACTTCCGAGAATAGACGATCTGTTCGATCAGTTAAAAGGGGCAAGTGTCTTTTCTAAGATAGATTTGCGTTATGGGTATCATCAGTTGAGGATTCATGAGGCGGATATACCGAAAACAGCTTTTCGTACACGGTATGGGCATTTTGAATTTACCGTGATGCCTTTGGGTTAACTAATGCACCAGCCACGTTTACGGGACTTATGAATCAAGTATTTAGAGCTTATTTAGATAAGTTTGTTGTGGTATTCATCGATGATATTTTGGTATATTCTAAGGATAGAGGTGAACATGAGGAACATTTGCGTATAGTATGCAAGTTCTGAGAGAAAATAGTTTATACGCAAAATTGTCTAAGTGTGAATTCTGGTTGGAAAAAGTATCGTTTTTAGGGCATTTTGTGTCTAAGGAGGGAATCTCTGTTGATCCTGCTAAGATCGAGGCTGTCCGTGATTGGGTTGCACCTAGAAATGTGTCGGAGTTAAGAAGTTTCTTGGGTTTGGCGGGTTATTATAGGAGATTTGTTAAGGATTTTTCTCGCATTGCTCGACCTATAACGTCATTGATGAAGAAGGAAAAGAAATTTGAGTGGTCGAAAGAATGTGAGAAGGCTTTCCAAACCATGAAAGATCGACTGACTTCTGCACCCATGTTGGCATTTCGTGATCCATCTTTAGAATATACAGTGTATAGCGATGCATCAAAATATGGGTTAGGGTGCGTGCTTATGCAAGATCAAAGGGTTATTGCTTACGCGTCACGTCAATGGAAGCCTCATGAGGTTAATTACCCCACGCATGATTTGGAGTTTGTTGCAATAGTTTTCGCTCTAAAGATATGGAGACATTATTTATATGGTGTGAAATGTAAAGTTTTTTACGGATCATGAAAGTTTAAAATAACTATATACTCAGATTGAGCTAAATATGCGTCAACGACAATGGTTGGAGATTTTGGCGGACTGCGATCTTGATTTCACATATCACGAAGTAAAACCGAATTTGGTTGTCGATGCCTTGAGTAGGAAGACTACTCATTCGATGAGTGCTTTGACAGGATCTGATGAACTTATTCGAGATTTTGCGAAGATGAATTTAGAGATTATTCGTGCAGGAGAACTTCCAATGAAGTTGAACGCACTCTGCATTCAACCCTCATTTTTGTAAGAAATCATGAAAACCCAGGATTGGGATCCCAAGTTGGTAAAACTAAAATCACAAGTAAGAGAGGGGCAAGCAGATGGTTTCTTAATTCATGAAGATGGAAGTCTAAGATATAAGGGAAGGTGGTGTTTACCGACTGGAGAATTGGCACTTAAGGAACGCATTTTGCAAGAGGCTCATAATTCGAAGTTTTCAGTGCATCCTGGGGGCGAGAAGATGTATCAAGATGTCAAGCTCATGTTTTGGTGGTCAGGGATGAAGAGAGATATTGCTGAGTTTGTATCTAAATGTTTAACATGCCAGAAAGTTAAAAGTGAACATAAGAGGCCGGGAGGCTTACTACAGCCTTTGGAGATTCCGATGTGGAAGTGGGACGACATTTCTATGGATTTATAGTTGGATTACCTCGAACTAGAGCCGATAGTGATACTTTATGGGTGATCATTGATCGATTGACTAAGTCAGCACGATTCATTCCTATGAATTGTAAGTGGGAAATGGAACAATTAGCACGAGCCTATATCAAGTGTGTGGTACGGTTTCACGGTGTGCCTCGTACTATAGTGTCTGATAGGGACACACGTTATCTGTTGCAGTTTTGGAAATAACTTCAAACAGCTTTGGGGACAAGCTTGTTACATAGCACTTCGTTAAATCCACAGACTGATGGGCAAAAGAGAGAGAACTAATCAGATATTGGAGGATATGCTTCGTGCATTAGCCATGGAATGGCAGGGTTCGTGGGATGAACATATAGAACTCGTTAAGTTCTCTTACAATAATAGTTATCAAGTCACGATCCAGATGGCTCCCTTTGAGGCTTTGTATGGTCGTCGTTGTCGTAGTCTGGTATGTTGGGATGATTTCACTGAAGCTGTCACATTGGGGCCTGATTTATTATTACAAATGACAGAACAAATTAAACTGATTCGCGATCGGATCAAAGCCGCCCAGGATCGCTAGAAATCGTACGCGGATTTAAAACGACGACCTGAGGAATTTGCAGTGGGGGAACGAGTTCTTTTGAAAGTCTCCCCTACAAAGGGTGTGGTGCGGTTTGGTGCTAGAGGCAAGCTCAGCCCGAGATACATTGGTCCTTATGAAATAGTGGAAAGGATTGGTACTTTGGCGTATCGTTTAGCCCTTCCTAATTCCTTGGAGAAGGTGTATGATGTTTTCCATGTGTCGCAGTTGAAGCGGTACATTGCGGCCACTACCCATGTTTTGGATCCTGAACCGTTAGAGTTGGACTCAACCTTGACTTATGAAGAAAAGCCAGTTTGTATTTTGTATACGAAAGTAAGAAGCACTAGACGAAAAGACATTACTATGATTAAAGTTTTCTGGTCCAAACATGAGAGAGATGCAGCAACGTGGTAGACGGAATCGTCCATGCGAGAAAAATACCCTTTCTTCTTTCAGGTTAGTAAGTTTCCGGGATGTAACTTCTTTTAAGGGGCAGTACAATGCGTCGGAATTTCGCGCACCACGGAAAAATAAAGTAAATAAATAAATAAATAAATAAATAATATAACATATATATATAAATATATATATATATATATATATATATATATATATATATATATATATATATATATATATATATATAATATATATATATATATATATATATATATATATATATATATCATATACTATGCATAAGTATATATATTATGATATGAGCTAGATATAGTATGAAAGTATATATATATATATAGTATATAATATATATATATATTATATATATATATATATATATATATATATATATATATATATATATATATTATAATGTACGTATAAGATTAAAAAAAGACAAAATAAAACAAAGATAAAAATATTGACTTGCCTTGTTAGGAGGCACGGTTTTGAGAAGTTATAACTGTGGGAATAATTGTCATTTTTATGACTAATTACTAAAGCCTACATTAATGCATTAATATTTAAGCAACCACTAATGCTCCATTAGGTTTTTTTTTTTTAAAAAAACTTCTTTCACATTCTTCTTGAGCCGTCTAAAATTGGAGAAAAAGGGAGGGAGAGTTTTGATTGGTTGTTCATCGGGTTTTTGCTCGTAGTCATTTTTTATTGCTGATTTTGTAAGTTTCGTTCTTCTTAACTTTTATTATTGTTTTAAATCTATTGTGCTAGTTCATAAAAAAAAGGCGTTGTGTTATTGGGTTTAATTACTAACTAGATAATCCCCGTGCGATGCACGGTTTTTTTTCATTTTTATGTAAAACACAAATAAATTGAATAGTTTCGGCTTAATATTACATTAATTTTAATTATTTTTTAATACACATATTATTACATTCATGAAAATTAAAATTCAAACTGTTTTTTATAATTATCATTATAAAAATGATAAAGCAGTGGGTCATTAATTGTAAATTGTATCTATAATATAATTAGCATTTTAGTGAACTTTTTAAAAAGTATAATCAAAAATAATATAACTAATTTGTAAATAAATGAATATTTTTTTTAAATAAATATAAGTTACTGATGCTTTGTAAATTAAAAATCAAAGATAATAATTTGTGCATCATTATTACATACTACTATCTAATACATTGTTTTTCAAATTTTAATAGTATATGTAATAGTCCCAACTAAATTTTTTATGATGGTCAAATTAATCATCTTATAAACATCCTTAACATTTAATATTCTCTCTTTCAAAAAAAACATTTAATATTCTCATAGTCATCTTTTTTCATTGTCATCATCAATCTCATGAGAAGATGACAACTCATAAATTTTTTGAGTTGCTTATGTCATGTATGTTTTGTTTTAGTATATAGTATAGAAGGTTGAGTATAATTTTTATTTGAATGTCATGGAAAAAAATATATATATGTATAATTGGTTTAATTTTTAGATTGTAATTTATTTTAATAATAGACATATAAAAAGATATATATATTATAAGAAATAACGTTGTTTTAATTATTGAAAAAAACGTATGTGTTATTTTAAAATAAAATTTGTTGTTTTGTTTCTTTTATTACAAATAAATAAATAATAATAATAATAATAATAATAATAATAATAATAATAATAATAATAATAATAATAATAATAATAATAATAAAAATATAACTATATACATATATAGTTATATCTTGTGAATAATTAAGGTGTTAAAAGTAAAGTGACATGTAGATCTAGAAGTTTGATGTTGAAATTTTGATCTTTTATGTGTATTCTTGAAGTTAAAGAAAAGTGTATATAAATTTTTTGTCCTTTGAGGTTTGTGGAATAATTTATATGTGATTAAAAATAATAATAATAATAATATTAATAAATAATAAATGATACTTCAAAATAAATACGAGATGTTATCTTAGATCTTGCAAATATTTGTGTTATTTGATAAATTGAAGTTCAAAATATTGAGATTTTGTGTCGTAATGATTTTAGTTAGTGGGAAAATAATTTAAATAAATACGAGATAAATTTTTAGGTTGTATAAAATTCAATTTATGGACAGAAATATTCTGTCTCGGTTTTGCGTGACGTGGTTCCATGAATTCGTTGGGTGGATTATGGGACATTTTGGTGTTCAGTAGAATTAAAAATCGCGTAGGCGTTTAAAAAATGACTAAAAATAGTAAACGACCCTTAAAAATTATGAAATTTGATACCCAAGGTAATTGGTACCTTCCGGACGCAATGGTGAAGTCAGTTTTTTGTTTTTCACATCGGATTCTGCCGAAACTGGTCGGTTTTACTGCTTTCTGCTTTTGAAATAATTAATTAATGGAAACTAAATGATTGAGTTTAGAGTCACTTGGATGTTGATTTGGAATACGCTCTAATGCGTGTTTTGTTTCTTTGGGTGTTGTTTGTGTTAGGACCTCAATTCGTGAGGGGTCGTTAAAGTGTTTTCTTAATTCTCGAGATTGTGATTGCGTGCTTGTCTGAGAAGGTACGTACACGCTGAGGTTGATTGTACATATTACTTTTGATATAACCTTTATGTAATTTTTATTGTTGGATCATGTTGGTTACTAAGGAATAAATTCACATCAGGACTTAGACCCCCGAATAATAAATCAATAGTAATGAAAACTCTTTCTAAAGAGAAATTGGTTGGGATACCCAATAGGGTAATCAAAAGGATATTTTAATAAGGAGGATTGGAAATAGGCACCCAATAGGGTAATTTGGTCCCCATCGGCGGGGCCCTAATAAGGGCCACCATGGGGGTGTATGCATACTCTTAAGCTTGGCGACCCGTTAAGATATCGGGCAACGTCTTGGTCGGTAGTTCCTTGGGATTAGCTCTCCCTTGTGTATTCTACCAAGAAAAAATTTATTATTGGAATAAGAGATTGGTAGTTTGGAGATGGATTATGGTACTCAATGGATTTTAAATGGAAGATGATAAATTGTATTAGAGCCTTGGTATGCTAGGTGGATTGTGATGAAAATTAATGTGTGTTGTTATGTATACTGAATATCTATCTCTGACGTGTACTGTGTTTTGAAAACCAACGATGATGTTGTCCTTGACGACTAGCAGATTGCTCCAGGTTGGGACATCGGGAGTGAGGATTCGACCTTAACATTGAGACCTTACAAAAATTATCTCATTAGGTTTTTAAAGTTTAAAATTTTAGCTTTGTTTTTCGAAGGATATTATTATGCTTGTTGTTTTAATAATTAGAGGCCCGAGGGGGTTCTCGAGTAGTATGAAGATTTCACTCTGGATTTATTTTTACTTATCCGCTTCCTTAATTTTTCTGACGTAGTCTCTACCATCAGAACGAAACCCGTTTAGAGTGGAACCAATTCTTAGACTTTTGGAGTTTAAACTTCCGTTAATGGTTCGGATGACACTTAGAGACTATGACTTGTGTAGTTTTCCAGGTTGACTTTATTCGGACCATTACACGTGTATTTGATTTTTTTCTTTGGAATTTGCTATTTCTTATAATTCGACGACTAGTAGGTTGATTGCAGGTGGAGACTAGAGTGAGGATTCAATCTAGGACCGTTATCACCAAGGTTGCGTTTCTTATGTAATAAAACTATGCGTAGATATAATTTCCAACTTTGTAACAGAACTTTAGTTTGGTTTCGTTTGTCGTTTCGTTATTTTTGCTTAACTCTTCTTAGAGGCCAATAGGTTCTCATGTTGTATATTGGAACTATCGTAGATTCGCTACCATCGTATGTTTTGTTTTCGCTTATTTATATTCCTTTATGGATGGAACGTTGGCGATCCTAGAGAAGATATTCCTCTAGCGTCCAATGTGTGAACCACAGTCATATTTTCATATGATTATCCGAGTCACTTAAGCCGGGCCGTTACAGTGAGAATATAAGATCAGTACTGAAGAAGCCAAACACAAGTGCACTATAGTCATAGCTAAAAGAAACTTATTTAAGTTTTCCTATGGCGTGAGACCTTAGTAAATGACATTGCTAACAAGAGTGAATGTAAGTCACTTGAAGCAAATGATTGAGACTTGAGAGAAAAAAGTTCAAGTTGTTTGTATTACAATGAGTTAGTTACCTTGAAGGTGCAGAACATGGAAGTATTTATCTCTCGTGATTCACTTGGAGCTCAAGAATCGTAATAGTGCTAAATAGTGTCCCTTTTGACCTTGATATGTTACCATATATTGTCATTCCTTTTGTATTGTTTCATTTTTTTCTTAGCTTTTTGTGTAGAGTTAGCACCACTCTTATGCACGGAAGCATGTCATTGGTTGTGTAGAGGAGAACTAAACACAAACAACAACTTTTACACGTTTCAAGGAAGCTTCCAAGCCTTTGAAGCAAAAGTACTCGTTAATCATGTCATGAGAGTAGTGACATCGTTCCGTTTTCATCTTGCAATTAATGTTCTGTACTTTAAGAAATTATGATGAGATCATCCAAATAATAATGCAAGATTAAGGTCTCACCAACAAGACTGTAATCAAGACCCATACAATATCATATCATACAATATACTAATTCATAAACATTTTATGACATGTGTCACTGTTACAATATATTTTACAATGAAGAGATTTAATTGAAGTGTTTGTAATTGTTATACAATTAGTGATGACATAAACTCCACCAATGCATACTAATATTAATATATGAATATTAATCTAACCCATAAATTCATGTAAGACTAATTAAAGTAATGTAATTATTTTTAAGTCATCCCTTCATATTTCCAAATGCAATGCATTAAGTCCAATGTTTTGAGTTTTGAGAAAGTTAACATTTTGAAAACACAAATTTAACTCATCAAAGCTTCCCAAATAGGTAAAGGAAGCAATTCTCGAAAAGAAATCGGAATCAAGGGTTGTATGAAATGTGAATATCGTGGCTTTTCATCTCAAAGATTATATGTTTGTGGTATCAATGTTATTTGCCAAGTCGAAAACATAACCATCTGAAAACCTCAAAGTCTTAATCTACTCAATAAAAACATAAAGTTGTCCATCGTCTAGGGTGTATGACCGCTATTAGGAATTAGTTCCCAAGTGATGTAGTCATGCGACATACATTTAATGCCTAAGTCAACCAAGTCATCACATGCACCAAGATAATCCTTCATCCCCTTCCCCACATGTATCACTGTATTGAAGATGTAAACCTATAACTTTTACCTATGTGGTCAAGAAAATATTTGATCATGTTAGTTTTCCAATAAGGCAGATCCCAGAATGTGCATCTCTTCTTTTACCATCCAGTCCAAGAACTATAATAGTCAAAGTATTTGCGTGAACCACTTTAATAGGATTTCTTCATAAATTTAAAGGCAAATGCTTCCATATCATAGGGCAAATCGTTTTGTGAAAAAAGTTCTATAGCACGTGTTTAGGAATCTACTAGCAGCAGCATCATACACCATGTGTACATATTGGTTTTCTCACACTACAACAAATTTAGCTTTTTGCGACATTGGATTTAGTGGCATTAAAAAATGTCACTGATTCATATTTTTAGTTTAATAATTATTGATTTTTATTTTAAGTTCCACCATAAAGTGATTTAGCGACACTTAATTTGGTCTTTACCGACATATATAATTGTCACTAATCTATAGTGACATTTGTGAGAAATGTCACTAGATCCTATGTCGCAAAAAGCTTTTAGTGTGACTTTTAATATGCTGCTAAAGGCTCTAATAAATGTCATTAAATCCTCCATATACACTATAAGAAATTTAAAATAGCGACATTTAAATTAAATGTCACTAAATATATCCCACCAAAACCAAATTATGTTGTAGTGTGCTCTTTTCACCAGCGATGATATCATAATGATACATACAACCATAATATTCTTCCAGGAAACCCTTTCGCAATAAATGAACTCTCACGTCATTCATAATTCTAAATGCAAAGTTTTTACATTCGGAATTAAGACATCTACTTTATACTAAACACCCCCCCGTGAATTCAATATTAGAGGCCCTCTCGTCAAATGGACTTTGGTGCATCTAGTTTCTACTATACAAAAGAATTTTTGAGAAAACTATAATTTTATAGATACAAATTATAGCACATATAATAATACTACCCTCACATTTTTGCGTAAAGTAATTTTATTTATGAATTCATTTCTAATTTATAAATAAAATTTTTACCCATCCAAAATTCAAATTTGTTTTTTTTCCATGTAATTAGTTAGCAACAAATATGGCAAAATAAAGATACAACATTTATTAAATTTCCACTTCTAAAATTTGATTTTGATGTTTGTTTTCCTACTTAAATACATAATTAGTGACAAAAAAGGACACAAAAAATTTGTCGCCAACCCTAGCGATAAGTAATGTGACAAAATATCTTTGTCGTGAGTTGACGACATACACTTTTATTTTAACCATTTTTGTTGCGAGTTTGACAACGAGTTTATAAAATTTTGTCGCAAACTTTTTTAATTTGTTTTATTTAAAGCATTTACCAATATATTTGATGACATGATGTTATAGAAATAGTAAAGTTAGAATAGGGTCAGTCGGGTCTGTTGCTTTGCCTTCTTATTCTATAAATCATACCAATCTTAAGTAGAACAGAAGCAACCCCAGAAGTTGTTGGGTTCAATCCTTTAAATCTCCAATGTCTTACGTGCACAACAAAAATGAAATGACCAAAAATTAGTAATCTAATAAAGTTTTAGACTAATTCAACTTATAAATATATACTAATACATGTACGAGGGCAAAATTTTCTATGAGCAGGATATAATGGGCGGGTTGATGATGACATGCACGAGGCAATTATTTCCTTTTGGAGTTATTAAAAACCTAATTACAACTTCGCTTTTTAAAATATTAATCTTTTTTGTAAGTTCTTTTTGGCTTACAAAAATTTAGGTCCGGATCTATTTATGTTATATATAGTACTACCTCTTATTCAGTCTAAATGTCTCATTTAGCTTTTTGGTACTATTCACTTATTACTCTTAATTTTTATTTTACTCTTAATCTATAATCTATAAGTTAAAACATAGTCATGTGGGATCTTGTTTGATTCGTCTCAATACAAGAACTATTAATATCAAATTTTTATAAGTTTTAATTAAGAATTATTTGAGATATTAATGGTTAAAATGCTCCCTCGGTAAGAGTGAAAAAACTAAATGGGACCTTTAGATTGAATAGGGGAGAATAGTTAATAAATTAAAAATTTTATTCAATATTAAATTACGTTAACATTGAAAAAAAGACAATCTATAATTTATTATTTAATAGAGATATACAGAAAAGAATGTTTAACCAACTCCATAATACTAATATTGTTGTCTGCTTTTATTGTTAGTATTATTAAGTATTTAAGTGTATACAAATTTTGTTAAATTATTTCATTATTGTTGTCTGCTTTGGAGGTTTGTAGGACTAAAGTAAAATAATCAGTTTAATAATGTTATGTTGACTATTCTTCCTATATTAATTAATGAATTGTTGAATTAGTATGATTGCAATTTCATTGACGATTGACCAAGGTGGTTCCCTCTTGTAACCTTTGAAGATTTATCCACTTTCTAGAAGCATATATGATAGTATTAAAGTGCTAACATCAAAATATATAATGCCGGATAGATTATCATAAGACTCATACCTCAGTTGCAACGGAAATTTTATTTTTGTAACACTCTGCTATACCGAATTAATAGTCTACTCATATTTATAAGGTGTATTTTATTTTCAAGGGTATAGTGCTTATTTGGAAAATTAAATATGTTTAGTGGAAAGCAATATTAGGATGGATGACATCATGTGCAAGAGAGGCAAGATTACTGTTGGAAAATTAAATATGTTTTGTGGAAAATTAAAAGCTTAATAATGCAAAATACAAATTACAAAAGGGAATTCGTATTTAACCCTTTGTTGATGACAAAATGAAATTACAAATAACAGAACTAATTTACTTGAATATTGCTTTGTAACGACAACCGTTACCCGGAAACCCGAGACTTGTTGTAGGCGTGTGATCATTTTCCTTTTGTGATATTTTCCCCACAAAGGCACTTGGGTTGATAATTGGAAATTCACAACGTAATACAAACAACACAATATACTCTTAGTACTTAGAGTATATCACTTAACAACAAATTGTTTGGAAATTATAAGAAATGAAGCTCTAAACAAGAGTTAATTACTCTCTTGGAAAGAACTCTTGCAAATAAGAGAAAGAGTAGAAGAATTCAGAATTTGGTGTGCCTTCAACTCATCACCAAGACCCTATTTATAGTACAAGAGTATAGCTTAAGGGTTATGGGTCATGGCACAATAATCACCCTTAATGATCAAATTGATGATCATCCAATTCAATGCCATAAATTCATGACATTCATAAGTATTATTCTCCTTAATATTGTTGAACATTTAGTGTCTAATAATCCTAAGTTAATAATCACTAAGTACTACTAAAGTAGTGGTCCAAAAAGGGGTTCAAAGTATAGGACAAAACAAAATTTGGAAAACCGAGTCAGCAAGTAAAGTCGACTCGGCTGTCCATGGGTGGGAACCTAAAGCCGAGTCGGATTTAAGTTCTGGAAAGTCCCATTTGTCCAGCAGGAAAAGCCGACTCGGTTTTCCTGGTGTTGGGGCAAAAGCCGACTCGGCTTTTTGCTCTGTTATGACCGTTGGTCTTTTTCCCGTTTTCTTTAAGTAATTGCTTTGGATTCTTTCACTTATGGCTCTTGATTTCTGGAGTTATAAGGGAGAATTAAGGAGAATAATACTCATGAATGGCATTGAATTGGATGATCATCAATATGATCATTAAGAGTGATTATTGTGCCATAACCCTTAGGTTATATTCTTGTTGTATAAATAGGGGCCTTTGGTGATGAGTTGAGTACACCAATTTTCTGAATTCTACCACTCATTTCTCTCATTTGCTTGTGCTTTGTCAAGAGAGTAATTAACTCTTGCCTAAGGCTTCCATTTCTTATAATTCTCAAACACATTGTTGTTAAGCGGTATACTCTAAGTACTAAGAGTATATTGTGTTTTTTGTATCTCGTTGTGAATTTTCGTTCATTAACCCAAGTACCTTTGTGGGGGAAATATCACAAAAGGAAAGTGATCACACGCCTACAACAAGTATCAAGCTTCCGAGTAACAGTTATCGTTACAAACTAATCTTCAAATTTACTTTAGCATTGTTATTGTAATTTCATTTTGTCATCAACAAAGGAATATTATAAATTCCCGTTTGTAATTTATATTTGCATTATATAGTATGCTTGATAAAGCACCGGTCTCTACTCCCATGGAACCAGGTATGAAATTTGCTAAACATACTGGTCAACCAATTTCTCAATTGGAGTATTCTAAGGTCATAGGATCTTTGATGTATGCCATGACCTATACTAGGCCAGACATAACTTTTGCGGTTGGTAAACTTAGTAGATTTACAAGCAACCCGGATCCCCATTATTGGATGGCGATAAGGAGAGTATTAAGATACTTGTTGCGTACCAAGGATTATGGTATTGCGTATAAGGGTGAACCTCCTAATTTAGAAGGTTATTTCGATGCTAGTTGGATCACTAATAAAGAGGATAACTCTTCTACGAGTGGTTGGGTGTTTGTTTATGGGGGAGGTGCTATTTCATGGTCCTCTAAGAAACAAACATGCATAGCTGATTCTACGATGTCAGCTAAGTTTATAGCTCTTGCTTCAGCATCTAGTGAAGCGGAGTGGTTGAGGAATCTCATGTTTGAGATACCTCTATTACCTAAGCCAATTTCACTGGTGGCGATTCATGTGGATTGCATGTCGGCTTTAGGTAGAGCTTATAGTCAAGTGTATAATGGTAAGTCTCGTTAGGCATAGCCTAGTGCAAGGACTTATCATTAACGGGGTCATAACTTTTGACTATGTGAACACTAAGTTCAATGTGGCGGATTCGTTTACGAAAGCCATGAGTAGGGATTCAATTGAACAAGCTTTGATTGCAATCGGTTTATGTCAATAAGATCATTTGGGAAAACCCAATTCACGCATGAGTAACATCGTGTCTGAATTCAATGTGGTAAAGTCCTTTTGATCTTTGTAAGCAACAAGTTTAATGACCCATCGTCGCATTGGACCGTGATGAAAAAGGTAGTCGTCCTTTAAAGTTCTCAAGATCAAGGGTTGAAGAGCTCTTGGTGTTATATCCGGATCACGGGGATATGTTTTATACGTATTGAGAACCTACCTATATAAGTTTGAAGTGTGGCCGCTTCAAGTAGTCGAGATTGGCATACTGACTATAATAAACTTATGAATAAGATACGGACACGGCCTTATAATGTGTAAGGTTAATAACTTTATGTTATTTGTTTTATGCGTACATCATCTTCAAGTGATTGGAAGGGTCATTTGATTCAAATCCCTATGGAAATCAATTCTGGCTCGATCACTTGTGAAGTGTGTCGTACTAGGCGTCAATTCAATCCAAAGGGATATTAGCGTTGATGCATGGAATGTATTATAAGTTTTGTTTGGTAAATGAGAGGCTTATTATACCCAAAATGGGGGAGGATTGTTGAACATTCAGTGTCTAATAATCCTAAGTTAATAATCACTAAGTACTACTAAAATAGTGGGACAATATGTATTAAATTACGTGGTCCAAAAAGGGGTTCAAAGTACAGGACACAACAAAAGTTGGAAAATCGAGTCAGCAAGTAAAGCCCACTCAGCTGTCCATGGGTGGGAACCTAAAGTGGAGTCGGCTTTAAGTTCTGGAAAGTCCCATTTGTCCAGCAGGAAAAGTCGACTCGGCTTTCCTGGTGTTGGGGCAAAAGCCAACTCGGCTTTTTCCTCTATTATGACCGTTGGTTTTTTTCCCGTTTTCTTTGAGTAATTGCTTTGGATTCTTTCACTTATGGCTCTTGGTTTCTGGAGTTATAAGGGAGTATTAAGGAGAATAATACTCATGAATGGCATTGAATTGGATGATCATCAATATGATCATTAAGAATGATTATTGTGTCATGACCCTTAGGTTATATTCTTGTTGTATAAATAGGGGCCTTTGGTGATGAGTTGAATACACCAATTTTCTGAATTCTTCCACTCATTTCTCTCATTTCCTTGTGCTTTGTCAAGAGAGTAATTAACTCTTGCCTAAGGCTTCCATTTCTTATAATTCTCAAACACATTGTTGTTAAGCGGTATACTCTAAGTACTAAGAGTATATTGTGTTGTTTGTATCTCGTTATGAATTTCCGTTCATCAACCCAAGTACCTTTGTGGGGGAACTATCACAAAAGGAAAGTGATCACACGCCTACAACAAGTATCAAGCTTCCGGGTAACGGTTGTCGTTACAACTAATCTTCAAATTTACTTTAGCATTGTTATTGTAATTTCATTTTGTCATCAACAAAGGAATAATATAAATTCCCGGTTGTAATTTATATTTACATTATATATTCTTAATAAATACTCCCTTATAAATCCAGAAATCAAGAGCTAGAGTATAGGAATCCAAAGTATTTACTCAAAGAAACGGGAAAAAGACCAACGGTCATAACAGAGGAAAAGGCCGAGTCGACTTTTCCTCCAAGACTAGCACAGCGGAGTCGAATTTTGCTGCTAGACAAAATCTCATCTCTAGCACCTAAAGTCGAGTCGGCTTTAGGCCCAAATAAGTGAAAGCCGAGTCGGCTTTTCTTGCTGACTCGGTTTTCCAAATGTTCTTTTGTCCTTTCCTTTGAGCCCCTTATGGACCACGTAATTTAATACATGTTGTCCCACTACTTTTGTAGTTCTTAGTGATTATTAACTTAGGATTATTAGACACTAAATGTTCAACAGGATGGATGACATCGTGTGCAAGAGAGGCAAGATTACTTTGACAGCATCCATGATAAGTCGCCTAAGATGCCAAATAAACATTATTTGTGTATAAATCCAACTTAGTTGTCATTCATATGTGTTATTATACGTTATATGATTCAATATTAATAAGATTTTTAATCATGTAATATGGGTTATCGCAAAAACAGAGTAAAAACTAAATGCGTCTTGTTTCTGCTAAGAAACTGTCAAATTTATAAAGGGGACTTTAAGTGAGAAGCACCTTCAAATTAAGGGATGTGAGATGATCTGACCGCCGCGCGTGGTGTACCTGCAATTACAATGAAAGACTAAACTAGTGACTGATGTCCGGAGAAGCCCTCTGATGCTTAAGTCAGATCGGGAAAAGGTGAAAATAAATGTATGAGTATGAGAGTAGAATTGCGTACCCTTTTCATGTAGATGAATGAAGTATTTATAGCAATAAGTTGTAGGATTGTGGAGGTAGTTACCTGATTAATGGTAATTCTTGTTTATCATGCTTGTGTAAGTGGGCGTAACGAGTAGTTACTTTAGGAGTAATGAGTGGTTATTGGAAGTGGTAGTTTAGGCGTTGACTTTTGTATCGACTTTTACCTTTGACTAGGTGTATTTTCAACATTGTAGGTAGACGATATATTTGATCCGTAACATCTCTTATATAGATTCTCAGCATTCCTATTTCGTAGCTTGTAAAACTTAAATAATTGTATGGACAACTTGTCTCTATCATTTGTTTTTTTCAATAAAATTATAATTTGATTCCTTAAAAGCTTATTAGAATAAATTTCTATAATTTAAATTAGAATAATAGTTAGAAATAAAAATATATGTAATTTGCTCGAAAATCATAATTCCCACCTTTAAAATTTATTTTACATTCTTGATTAAGCTTATGTAAAAATAAAAACAATTGGCTCCACTATAACGATAACATATTAATATTGCCTCAATGCACATAATAATGATTTTGCAGTACTGTCATACAATTTGTAGATTTCGGACACATGGCTTAAGAAGAGAGATAGACAATCGACTAGGAGAAAACCAACTACTTTTCTACAAGGATGGTACATATAGAGTGTTTCCTACAATGCACATAAATTTCTTATCATAAATATTTGCGATCAAGCAACACAATAGGTAAAGAAAGCCAAAGAGGAGCGTAAGATTAAATGGTGGATCTTAAAACAGGATAATGCTAAAGTAACTGCCAAAATAAGTTGTGAACAAAATTGATTTAGAGATACAATCAAATATGACAAATACATGAAAAAAGACGAAAATTGTATCACTCGAGTTTCTAAGCAAATTTTAGGAAAATCAAAAATTCCATCGTGGTATCGAAGGAAACAACGTGGGGGAATAATGATGTAAAGGCAGTGATTAATGAAAAGGAAAAATATTATCTTGTGTTAGAGTGATGCACGAATAAGGAAAACTTAACAAGTATACGAAACTTAAAACCAAGACAAAAGTAGAAAGTCGTGATGCAAAAGCTAAAGGCCAAAATAAAGAGTTAAACACACCAAATTTAAAAAGTATGACGAGAAAAAGATATTTATCGGATTACAAAGAGGAGGAAAATAAAAACTAATAATATAGGTGTAGTAAATTCAAACAAATTTGTAAATAATTTTAAATATATTTGGGGTTATACTGAAGTTTAATTGGTGTTATAATAATATATAGTTGGTTATATAATAAGATATCTTTGTTAAATATAGATGAACAAAACGAAGAAACTGAGGTGTCGGGCGCAATTGAAAAAAGGAGTTCCCTTTGAGAAAATGAGGAACCCAATAAAAAAGGAGTTCGGTTATGCAACACTAAGAAACACATTATACAGTTTAATTTTGATGGATGTAACTGATGCAGTAGTATTATATCTATGAATCTGTATCATTATCATTCCTAATGTGTAATATTATATTCCCAAATTTAGTATATTATACTAGCATCAATATTTGCTGATCAAATGATGCATTTGTACTATGCCTGTGAAGCTGAAACATTATAATTCCGAATGTTTGATAATATATTCCCAAATTCTGTAACTTATAATGGCAATTGTATTTGCTGATCAATTTTAATTTCTTATATTTTGGTATTATAGTATAATATTTTTGGGATTTTGCTTATACATAATTGGTAATTTGAATGCTCTTATGCTATGTTTGGAAATGAAGATTTCATTTTAAAATATAGATTTGACTCAAAATTAGTGTTTGGCAAACAATAGAATTTCAAATTTGGATATGAGTCAAATCCACAATTGTTATCAAATTTGTAAATGACCTCTCAAACCTTGTCATTCTCAAATTCTACATTCATGATTTCATAATTGAAATCATTAATTTGAAACGAAATGCTAGTTCCCAAACACAACCTTAAATAATTTAAGCAGCTACGTAATTTACTTAGAATACTCAAAAGCTACTACCATTAGAATATCCAAAATATATAGGTACGTACGAACTGTTATTTCTTTATAATTGGTGTTATAGTACTACTGTTTGATGTTATAATGTGTTGTTATTGGTATTATAATATCATTGCATATGAAAATAATAACATTTAAATATCCAAAAATAAAGTATTATAATTCCAAATCTTGATGTATATACATATAACTAAGGGAAATAGTAACATCAACTTGATATTATCATAACACTAATCAGACATTGATATAATTCCAAATCTGATAGAGTATGATAAAGATCGAATTTCACCTGTTTTTAAAAATTCCACCAAAAAATACCCACACTGTAGAGTTATTAGTGTTACAAGCATACAACGAAAACAACTGTTTCGACTCAAATTTTTGATGTGGAAATGTTTTAAACACAATCACTTTGTCTTCTTTCTTAGCACATACTTTGACGGACTATTAGGAACAACCTACGTTGGAGTAAGCCTTTGGGCTACATGCATGGTTATTAGAATCGCGCTCCGGATCGTAGGATCGTACGATCCTAGGACCCAGATCGAAGGCAACGCGTAGGATCGCTCACAAGATCGGGATCAGGTAGAATCGCCAGTGGAATCGGTGGGATCGGCTGGAATCGAGTAGGATCGCGACTATGTAATGATCCCACCGATCCCGACATTTAAAGCCCATGACTAGGGATGGCAATTCAGTCCGAATCCGACCCTAGTCCGACTCAATCCGAGGAAAATAATTCGATTCGAGTCCTAGGAAAAAGTCATCCGACTTTGACTCCGACTTTACGATCCGAGTCCGAGTTAGAGACGGACAGGAGTTGGACCTTATTAAAAATCCGAGACTCCGACCCGACTCCGACCCTGAAAGACATCCGACTTTGAATTTGACTTTTACACTAATATTTTGTTTCCTTTAAAACTCTAGATGTGACTAATTCAAGCTCTCTCTTATACTAATTGTAATTTTCGATTTTGAAAAATTACTTGGTATTTTTATTTAGATTAATGAATCAAGATAAGACAAATGAAATCAAGAGAAATAAAATTTATTTCTTAAATTGTATATTAAAAATATATTTTGTTAATTTTGTATGCTTTAAAACCATTAGTACACTATCACAACGATACTGTTTGATTATAATCCGACTCTGCATCCGACTCCGTTGGAGATCCGAGAGTCCGAGTCGGGGCAAACTTGGAGTATGCATAATCAAACTCTGAGTGGAGATGGAATGAAAACAAAAGTCCGACTATTATCCGGAGCAAAGTCGGAGTATATATAATCCGAGCCGAGTCCGACCCATTGCCATCCCTACCCATGACTACTGCTCTTCTAAAAACGCCTAATAAACCCCTAATTTTACCCTTCCTTCTTTAATTTTCCATTGCTTCTCACATTACTAAGGGGGCGTTTGGTATGTAAAATTTATATGCAAGAAACGGAATGAATAAAGCATTACCGTTACTAAGCGTTTGGTTGGAAATCCAAGATAACCCAATCCATTTCTCAAGGGTAATGGTTTCCTCTTATTTGTTACCTCCCATAAACATCCTGTAACAAAAGCCATTACCCTCCTCATCAACAAAGTACACTGATTTGCCATTACTACATGTCTACATGCCATCTTATTTCCTTCGTTTCTCTCTCCTCTTTTACTCAAAATTACTAGTGCTTTTTCTCTTAATTTTTCTCAATTAACATTCATTATTAATTCATACATTTTGTATTTAAAAGTAATTGCATGAATTAGAAGGATAGTTTACACAAAAAAAAAGATGAATAATGCGAAAAAAAAACTTCAAATAATTAATATAACAATGGAAGAAGAAAATAATATAACATTTTGTATTTAAAGGTTATTTTTGCACAGTTAGAGAAAAAATGTAATTAAGGCCAACTAATTATAATTTAAATTTTATATATTATTGCAATTTCATAGCTTCCACTATCAGAGAGTGTATAATTTTCCCCATTTTTTAAATATTGCTATCAATTTCATTGTATCATCACGTTTCCATTAGAGCAATCAAACAACAAATAAGGGAAACGTAAATAAATGTTTTCCTTACATTGTTATACCAAACAACAAATAACTACAACTCTTACCCTTACCCTTACCCCTCTTTATCAATTTATTTTCCACTACATTGTATATTACTATACCAAACACCCCCTAAGAGTGTTTGTCTCTCAACCAAACCCTAAAACCAGTGGACTCCATCTGCTCACTGTCGATCTGCTCACTGTCTTCCTCCATTCTTCATCATCTTTAGAGTTCAGACCTTCTGCTGATCTACTCATTATCGATCACTCGATCTGCTCCATCGCCATTCGCTAGCATTCTCAGGTTCGATCTGCTCCATCTTCAGAGTTCAGACCATTTACTCATTGCTCCTTCTAAAAATGTCGAATTTTGTTTTGTTTTCTAATCTTACTTTTGTTGTCACTGCTTATTGAATTTATATTGTTTTGTTTTATCTGAATTTATGGTTTTCCCAATATGATTGGTGAATTTAGATTGTTGAATTAAGATTGTTGAATTTATATATTGTTTTTTAATTAAGATGTCCTTCGTATGGTGATTGTTGAATGCTTTGAATGCCTTTGAATACTCAAATGTCCTTCCCTTCGTATGGTGATTGTTGAATGCTTTGAATGCAACTAAATCTAATGTCACAAAAATTTAAAATTTGTATAGAGATATAACTCCAATTATATAGTATTATAATTATAATTGCAAATATATCATATTGCAACCTTATAAATCAAATTACATAATATTATAATTTCAAATATACAACATTATAACTCTAATTATATGATATTATAATTCTAAATATACAACATTATAACTCCAATTAATCTCGGATTAGAACAACAAGATGAACTTACATTCCCTGCTCCGTCTTTATTTTTGACCTGTGACGTTTGAGGCCTAGGAGCCCTCTGTTTGGGGACTTTTTCAAACGCCTCTGTGACAGGTTCAATCAAGGTTGTCAGGATCGGGATTCTACGCAGGATCGAAATCATCAGGTGGGATCGGATCGTTGGATCGGATCGTAGGATCGACCGATTCTACAAATTTGCAGAATTAACAAGTTTTATCAAGACCATGCTTACTGTTTGATGATTTTCAATATAAAAAAGCACTAAAAACACATCTTTTTTAATACTATGTGTAGATTAAAGATACTAGCTTCTTCATCATCGTACTCGTTGTCAAAGTACAAGTTTAAAATTAATAATGTCAACACATAATGTCAAAATACATCATAATCTTTTTTAATAATGTCAAAATACAAGTTTCAAATTAATCAAAATACATATCTTCCATAAAAGACTATTGGAGGATGCAAATGAGCAGAATATATCCTCACTACCAGTAGATAATTTGATGTGACCAAGTAAATGATCAACGTGACGACAAATATTAGCAAGACTCCAGTCATTCCCTTAACTATCAATTCCAGCTAAAACACAGCTTTTACCAGCAATTGACTTAATACTATAAAACTAAGTGTTACAGCAATACATATTAGTTAACCAACAACAAAATTCGAACAAAATTCGAACAACATTCAACAACAAAATTCGAACAACAAAATCAACAACAACTCAAATCAGTTAATCAACAACAAAATTCGAACAAAATTCAACAACATTCAACTTCAATTCAACAAGAAAATTCGAACCTCAGAAATTCAAGCAGCAGGCGAATGTCGATGAAGAATGAAGATGGTCTGTGAGCAAGAGTAGTCAAGCAATAATGAAGATGAAGAAGAATAGAGGAGGTCCAACAGCCGCAGTGAAGAAGAGGAGTCCACCGTAGTTTAGGGTTTGGTTGTGAGGGAGATGGGAAAATGAAAGGGAGCCGTAAAATAATTAGGGTTTTTTTGGGGGTTTTTATATGAGTAGCAGGTCAGGCCTTTTAAATGTCGGGATCGGTGGGATCGTTCAATAGTCGCGATCCTACACGATTCCAGCTGATCCCAGCGATTCCAATGGCGATCCTGCTTGATCTCGATCCTGCTAACGATTCTACGCGTGGCCTTCGATTTGGGTCGTAGGATCGTACGATCCCACGATCCGGATCGCGACTCTAACAACCATGGGTTCAATGGCATTTTCATCCCTTGTAGAAACCCTCATGCTCTTGTAAAAAACAGATACTTGCACATCATGGTCACTGATTGTAGTCATTATGTAAACCCAATCATAATCCATATAATACCCGAATCATTAAAAAATACATAAAAAACAATAAAAACAGTTTGAAAACCTAAACACATTACAACAAATAAAGGAAACTAAACAAAAATCTAATCTTTAACATCATTCATGCAATATCGAAAAAGTGGGGTACATTTTAAAAGGATTTTGAAAGGAGATGTTTGAAAATAAACCAAAAATAATGCAAAAAAAAATCATTCGAAGATGATGAAAATAAACAAAAATGGGAAAACTTCAAAATGCAAGTTTACAAAAAGTTATTCAACATTATTTCAAAGATTCACCATTATTTGTTTATTTTTGAGCATTTTTCGAATGACAATTATAAATCAAACAATATATGTCGAAAAATCAGAAAAAAATACTTTGTAAGAAATTGAGAAGGTACAAGATGAGCTTGAACAACAAGTATGAAGATTGAGGGATGAAGATTTGGAAAATAAGAGCAAAAAAACAAGGAAAATTTGCCAAGAATAATCCCAACTATCACCCATTTGCAAAAATAATCCAAACTATTGATTATTTTTCAATAATCCTAACTATTGATGAAGTTTGCTGAAAACAATCCCAACTACAGCCGGTTAAGTATCGAATGGGACTGTTTTCAGCAAACTTCATCAATAGTTAGGATTATTAAAAAATAATCAATAGTTGGGATTATTTCTGGCCAACGGGTGATAGTTGGGATTATTCTTGGCAAATTTTCCAAAAAACAAATGAGAAGCAATGATTAATTGGTTATGTTTGGAGAGAGAATAATGATAACTTGTGAGTTGAGAGAAAGTTAAAGTTAAAGGGTATCAAATGCAGTTACTTTTAATTTTTTTTTATTTTAAATAAAATCAGAATTAGAAAATAGGTTAGCCCATAACTATCATTCTATATTCTATAGTATCAGCAACTCTCATGTGCGGTCGTTGCTTATATGCGACTCGATTCTAAAAGCTCAGTCCACTTATGAATTTGGCTCTAGACTTCAAAACTGTTTAGTATGACTAATAATTCAAAATTTAAAAAGCCTTCTTAAAGATATAAAAGCCCTATTGTAAGTATTAGAACTTCAATTTCAAAATGTATATACATAGTTTTATAGACTTTTAGTATATATAATTACTCCAACTCATAGTATTTGCTTTTTATTGTAAATAGTTTCTTATGTAACTAAAGCTTTGAGTTCTGATAGTTTTTTTTTCAATCAAACGAATTACTTTCTGTATAAAGAAGATATTAAAATACCTTTATAAATGTTTAGTATGAATACTTCAGTACTAAGTCTTCTCAAAGGCATAAAAGCCCCTTTTCAAGTATTAAAATTTGAATTCTATAATGTATGTGCATATCTTTAGAGATGTTTAGCATGATTACTAAAGAACTTTGAAGTCCTTAAATGCTAAAAAGTTGTATTCCAAGTATTAAAATCTCAAATTCAAACTTAAAGAAAAGAGTGAAGAAAAAAAAGTGGTCCATTACAAAGTTTCTAATATTAACTTTAATGTTCGAGGCTAACAACTTTAAAGTTGAAATGAGAATTTTAAGTCTAGCAATTGGTCTTTTAAGTCTTAGAATTGACATTTTAAGTATTAAAATTGACCTTTTAAGTTTTAAATTTGTCTAATTCTTTGACTTAAAATGTCATTTAGAGACGGTCTCTTTGAGAGACCATCTCTAATTAGGCCGGCCCATATAGAAAATGTAGAAAAAAATAGGCATTAAGCTACAACGGATTGGGCCTCAGAGACGTCTCTGGGCCTCAGAGACGTCTCTCAAATAGACGGTCTCTCCAGACAATAACTCTTAAAATTGGTCTTATAAGTCTTTAAATTGGTCTTTTAACTCTTAAAATTGACATTTTAATTTGTAAAATTAATAAAAAAAAATATACAATTGAGCTGGCCCAATAAAATGCGTCTCAGATAAGTTTTTATTTATACTAAGAATTTGTGTAAAAATAAATCCTTAAAGCACAGAATACGACAAATTAATAGCGGTCAAATTTACGTCATACTTGCCGCAATGTGTGAATTTTCAAATGAATATCAAGGGCTTTGAATTCATCAAGAATCTTATCTTAATATAAAAAATTTAAAAATTGATGCTTCCTTGTTGTTACTCTTGGCTACGACCTCTCTTGGAAACTCCCTCTTTTCTCCCTCTATATATACCCAAATTTTCCACACTTCTTTTCCACTCAAACCCAACGACCATTTTCTTCAATAAAAGTCTTACTTAGCACTTTTGAAGCTGAATCAAAGCTCAAACTATCTAAAATGGCCTCATCAAATGACTCATCAGCTTTAGAGTTCATAGAAAATCATTTGTTTTGTGAAATTTCTCCAATTGGTTCAAACTTCAGCTTTAATTTCAGTTTTAATAATAATTTTGATGCTTTTAAACAAGAATCGATGACTATTACAAAATCCGATTCGCTTTCTTCTCAATCTTCTACTTGTAGCTCTTCAAACTCGTACTTTTTTGGTGGAGAACAACAGCAACAGCAGAGAGTGAGCTCCGGTTTAATTAAAGAAGAACAGGATTTGGATTTTGATTTCAATTTTGGTGTCGATATATGTAAATTCGAGCCGAATCAACAGATAAAGGAAGACGAGCATCAGATTACGTCATCGCAGACGTATTCTAGTGGATCAAAGTCAAAATTCGGCGAGAGGAAGCCTTCGATGAAGATTTCAGTTCCGGCTCAGACAAAGAAGTTTGAGGTGGTCAAGTTCGTGACTGAGTCCACACAGAAAGTGAGTACTGAGTCAACTCACCGAGTCGAAGAGGAGGAGACTCGGAAGCATTACAGAGGAGTGAGGAGACGACCATGGGGAAAGTACGCAGCTGAAATTAGGGATCCGAACAAGCGCGGGTCCCGAGTTTGGCTTGGAACTTACGAAACTGCTATTGAAGCGGCTAGAGCATATGATCGGGCTGCTTTCAAGCTCCGTGGAGCTAAGGCTATACTTAACTTCCCGCTTGAAGTCGGAAAGCTTGTGGAAGAAACTGCCTCAAATACCGCCTCTAGCGGCAGTGTTGATGGCGGCAAGAAGAGAAAGATGGTGGTAGAAAAGGAAGATAAAATTGAAGTGGTAGAAAACAAAAAAGTAAAAACTAAGGAAACAACGAAAACGACGTCATCTAGCTTTGAAGAATTAGGACCATTAACGCCGTCAAATTGGACGGCGTTTTGGGATTTGGATGTGAAGTCTGGAAACGGAATATTCACCATTCCTCCTTTGTCGCCGTTATCTCCTATTCCATCATTAGGGTACTCCCAGCTGGCAGTTAACTAACTTTTTTTTCATTAATTGTACCGATAAGGCGATAAGCCGATAATACTTCAATATTTTTGATCCAAGGTACTTAACATTTTGAAAAAATAAAGATAAAAAGGAAAAATGGCTTGTGAGTAATGTAATTTTTTAATTTAATATCTTATAAACACTAAATAGGATAGTGGTGTAGAAGACTGTCTTAGGAAGTGCTGTATGTAAATAGCAATCCTGCAGCCTCGTGGTTTTGGATTTCCATATTCATATTTGATTTTATTGGTTTATTTATTTAATTAGAAACTTGTTTTTTTGCTTTAATGCTCATTTGCTTTTATAACCTTTTTGTAAAATTTTACTAGAAGTAATATAGAATCTTTTCCTTATATATTGTTAATTAACAAAGTATTTCCAAAGTTACGTAGCAAGCAAACTTAAAGAGGTTTATATGCATGAGATTCTGTTAGAATCTTTTCCTTATAAAAAACCGCTATCTCAAGCAGCGATTTACATGTGAACACCAAAACGCTATGTGAAGTAGCGGTTTATAAGCAACTATATCTAAAATTTTGTGTGACAACAAAACCGCCACTACACATGGCGGTTTGCTTAAAGAGGTGAATTAATGCTTTGTAAAAAACGCTCTCTTTAAAAGCGGTTTTGGCTTAGAGTGAACTACCAATTCATTTGACGGTTTTGCCTGCAGTATTTTTTCTTACAAAGGTAACAGCTTGACTCTTGTTGAAAGTTGGCGCACAGAACAGAAGGAAAACAAGAAAGCGAGTAAAGAGAAAAGCTAAATTTTATTATCACTATTGTGTTTCATACATTACAATCAATAAGGGATGGAGAGCTTATATATATACAGCAAGAGGACCTAAGTTTGTTATCATGACAGCTGGTTTGTTATGATAACAAACTCTCTAACTAATCTGAGATACACGTGCTTCATGATAAAACCACACCTGCCCAAGAAACAAGAAAAGTAGGTTGCAAAATCCACATGTCAATGTTGTGCAGAACACTTGTGTTGCCTTTGTAGAGAATATAAGCAAGCTTCCTCCTGCAGTATAGCTAGCCATGATCTGCTGCTACTGAACTACTACTCTTAACAACTCCTAAACCTTCAAATGGCATAATTTAGAATTTTGTGAGTAGAATTTGAAGGCAATATATCATATGTAGATGGCAAAGGTTGGAAGTTAGATGTGGAGAAATGATGAATATACAAACCCAACAGTAACATAGCATTCCTATAGCTTTAGTTTTCATTTCTTATTTTTCTGTTATTGTAGATAAAGTTTCTGTTTTTTATTTAGTTAGTTAACCTTAGTTTAGTTTGGTTAATTAACTTTGGTTCTATTCTTATTTTACATTCCTGACTCTTATATATAAGAGTCTTAGCATTGTATTTTAATTCATTCAATTTCAATAAAGATAATTTTCCTTCCTTTTAGCTATATTCTAATATGTCTCAAAACAAATCTGATTCTTAATCTCCAACAAGAAATTCGATTTATCCATCATTCTAGAGGTGTATCTAAGATGGGAGGGAAACTTGGAGCATTTCCTATTCCTAAAGACAACATGATGAATTTAACAGCAACATTTTAAAGACAACACGAGAAGTAGGTTTCTTTTAGTTAGTTTGCAAAGGGCAATTCAAAATATGGAATCGAGGCACATTGCATCACTTAATGCGAAAAAGAGAAATGAATTTTTAGTGCTTGAGAGCCATTTTACTAATGGCGATTGAACTTTGAGATAATAAGTTTGGTGTTTTCAAGTTTCTAGTTCCCATCGCTTCGGCTGCATTGTAAAGGTTTTCAAAAATAACGAACCAATACTTTCCGTTGTACTGACTTGAATTGAAAACTAGATTAACGTTGAAGGATGAAATTAAAGCTTCTATCCCTTATTCTAATTGGGAACCTCCGGCATTGGAAAGGCAAGTTAATTTGCTCGTCTATTCATAGTTTCATATCTGACTTGCAGCAGCTTCATTTGAATAGCTCATATGGGTTCTTTTCTTTTTAAGTTTCATCGAAAATTTTATTACCCATGTTGTTAAATCTACAACTGTTGAATGTAGAAATCAAGAACTAAGTTGAATGTAAATGATTAAAAGTAGGTGAGGTAGAATTTGAGTGAGTAAGTGAATGATTGAGAGTAAAGATTTGTTTTTTTTAAACGTGAGTGAGTATGTTGAGTGCACTACAGGGAACAAGAAAAGGCTGCTGCTGTGAAAATGAAAGAATAGGGCAGCTTTTATAACAGGTAAAACCGTCACCTGCGGTGGCGGTTTTGTATTTTGGTTTTAAATTTGTTCCCTAAACCGCCATGTAAACTAGTGGTTCCTATATGGGTTTTTATTTTCAGAGTGAACTGCAATATTAAAAAGTGGTTTGTGTGTTGTATGATATTAATTGTAAACCGTTACAACAAAAAGCGGTTTATGGCTGAAATAATAACCTACTGCCATTTTAGTTAGCGGTTTATTTAAAAAAAGGAAAAAAATTCATTGCATGTCCTACGTGGACGGTATTCAGGGATATAATTTTGTCTTTGATACAGGTCGGGAATGTTTTTTGGACTAGCAATATCAAGGGAAAAGGTTCAGTAATATATTGAGTTATTATTGTAAGAATTTAGATGCATTAAGCGAAATTTCAAGAAACATATTTCTTTACACCTAAACAGGATCTCATGCATATATATAATATATATATATATATATATATATATATATATATATATATATATATATATATATATATATATATATATATATATATATATATATATATATATATATATGTATATATATATATATGATATATATATATATATATATATATATATATATATATATATATATATATATATATATGTATATATATATATATGTATATATATATACACTAGTGGAAAAATCCTTAATTGCTGCGGTTTTTTAACCACTATGGGCTGCGTATTACGACCCCAGCCATTATTAGAGCAAAATAAGGAAAGGGCTGCGGACATGGGCCAAAACCGCAGCCCTTTAGTCATTTTAGGCAGTGGTATGAAGGCACTTAAGGGCTGCGGTTTTGGCCCATGTCCGCAGCCCTTTAGTCATTTTAGAAAATAAAAAAAAAATCAAAAACTGAAAAAATACCTCAAAAACATCAGATTTGGTTTTTGTAATTACAAAAATCAAGAACATCAAAAACATTACAAAAATCAAGAATATCAGATCTTCAAAAAAAACGTTACAAAAATTACAAAAAATTACAAAAATTACAAGATCTTCAAAAATTACAAAAATTACAAACCTAGAAAACCCAAAAAAATTACAAAATCGAAATCGAAATAAACCTAGAAAAACGAAATACACAATCGAAATAAACTAAGAATAAACTAAATCAAAACTAAATCAAGAAAACAAAATCCTTGAAGAAATCTAAAATTACAATCCCAAAACGAAATTACCCAGATCTACGTTTTTTACACGAAATTAAAATACATCCAAAAACGAAATTAAAAATACAATCCCAAAAACGAAATTAAAAATTCAATCCCAAAAACGAAATTAAAATTACAATCTCAAACAAATTACCTGATCTTCATTTTCCGATCCGATAGGCTTCATCTTCAAAGAACAAAATCATGGAGACTTGGGTCTTTTAAAATCGAGAGGAATTGAAGAGAACACCTAAATCAAGAGAAATCGAAAAGAAGAAGAAGGCGTTAGGAGAAGAAGAAGGTGTTTTTCAGCTTTTTGAGGAGGAAGAAGCTAAGGCGCCATGTGAATTTTGAGGAGGAAGAAGATAATTAGGGTATTGAAGAAGGAAGAGAAACGGCGCTTTGCATTAGATTAATGTAGGGTTTCTTCCTTGGGCTCAAGAATAATAAGAATATATTCTTATAAGAACGGCGGTTTTATTAGCTAGCTAGGGTTTTTCTTTTTTTTTTTCCTAAATCAATCAACTAAGGGCTGCGGACATCCATAAAAACCGCAGCCCCATTAGTATTTTTTTTTTGCTGAAATAAATTTCAAACTGTTAAGGGCTGCGGACATCCATAAAAACCGCAGCCCCATTAGTATTTTTTTTGCTGAAATAATTAAGGGGTTAAGGGCTGCGGACATCCATAAAAACCGCAGCCCCTTAATAATTTTTTTTTTCCAGCTTTTTTATTACTCATATGGGCTGCGTTTTCCTAAAAACCGCAGCCAATAAGCAGAAGCCAATAGCTTTTTGTCCACTAGTGATATATATATATATATATATATATATATATATATATATATATATATATATATATATATATATATATATATAGGTCAAGTTCCAGTGAGAACCAAGCTTATATGAGAATCGTGAGAACCAATCGCCTTGATAAAAATGTGTTACTTTTTTATAGAAAATGTGTTACTTTTGAACATAACATGAATAATCCCTTTTTAATTATAACACTTTTTTTGCCCAATAGTACCATAAAATACAGTAACACCTTTTTTCCCATAAGTAACACCTTTTTAGTAAAAAGTAACACTTTTTTGTAAGGCTGATTGGTTCTCACGGTTCTCATATAAGGATGGTTCTCACTGGAACTTCTTCTTATATATATATATATATATATATATATATATATATATATATATATATATATATATATATAAATATATATATATATATATACAACAACAAAAAAAATGCAAACTTCCGAACAAAACCCACCGACTAACTCCAAACAGTCGGAAATTACCGACTAACTTCCGACTAACCTGCGTTGGTCGGAATTTCCGACTAAATTGCTACCGAATTAGTTTTTGGTCGGATTCTTTTAATTGCAATCATTTCAAACCAAAATTAATTTTTTTCATTCATTTCCTAATTTCATTTCCAAATAATGAATTAATTTTTATTTTTAAATTTTATCTAATTAATAAATATATTGATAGTTGAATCTAAACAAAAATTAAGATTAAAAAAAATACAAATAATGAACATACTAATACGACTAACTACATACTAATATTAAACTAATAACACTAATAATACACTAATACAACTAATTAATAATATGCTAATAGTACACTAACTCGACTAATAATACACTAATGCAACTAATAATAAACTAATACGAGTAATATATTAATAATATACAACGACTAATAATAATAATAATAATAATAACTAATACGACTAAATAACTAATAAAGTACTAATAATGCACTAATATGATTAATAATAACTAATACGGCTAAATAACTAATAAAGTACTAATAATCTACTAATACGAGTAGTAATATACTTATACAACTAATATTATACTAATGAAACACTAATACGTACGACTAATAATGCATTAATACGACTAATAGAAAATAATAATAATAATAATAATAATAATAATAATAATAATAATAATAATAATAATAAGTGGAATGAGTGTTATTATGTTATAAATTCATTAACATAGCTTTGAGTATCAATAACTATCAATTGGCCTACTGGTTGGAGCATTCACCTCATATCCATGAGGTCGGGGGTTCGATTCTTTCCAGCGACATTGGTGTTTGTTTGCATTGTGTGTCCACGTGGGCGCCACGTGGGTGCCAGGTGGGCTTCAGGTGGCCGCCATGTGGGTATGACGTGGCACTATCATTAGGTTTATTTTTTATTTTTTTATTTTTTTATTTTTTTCCGACCAACTAGTTGGTCGCAAATTGGTCGGAAATTATTTATTTATTTATTTAGGGTTGATTTCTTAAATAGTGCTTGGCGACTAAATTCCGACTATATGGGTAGTCGGAAATTTCCGACCAAATGGGTAGTCGGAAATTAGTCGGAAAGTTCCGACTATTTTCCTACTAAAATGACTTACCGATATAACGTACTAACAAAATAGTGAATTTAGTCAGTATAGCTCTATACTGACTAAACTCCACTATTTGTAGTCGGAAACTTGTATTTTTGTAGTATACTAGATTATATATATATATATAATATAATATATATATATATATATATATATATATATATATATATATATATATATATATATAATATATATATATATATATATATATATATATATATATATATATATATATATATATATATATATATATATATATATATATATATAATACATATATAATATACATATATATATATACATATATACATACATATATATATATATATATATATAATATATATATATATATATATATATATATTATATATACATTATATATATAATATATATATATATATATATATATATATATATATATATATATATATATATATATATATATATATATATATATATATATATATATATATATATCTCAGCGCTGCGGTGAACCATTGTTATATACTAACGCGATGAACAACCATTCAATAGCGCTTGGATTGCAATGGACGGCACATTTACACGGTCATTAATGGCAAAATTGTAAATTCTAGAAATTAACATTTCGTGGTTTTCTTCTTCAAATCCACTTCTCTTCCAAATCCATTCTCTCTTCCTAAATCCTTTCTTCAGATTCATCGATTTCACTGCGATTTCAAAGATCGATCGACCTACAATTTCACCTGGGATCAGCTACAATCCACTTCTCCAAAAAATTACTACAAATCACCTGGGATCAGCATTGAAACTGTCATCCTATTCAATACAAAAGGCAAGAAGAAGTTCATAAAATCGTGTTCTTTCTTTAATCAATTGATAATAACTAGCTTTTTTTTTTCTATAGGTAGTTGAACACATTAGCAAGAACACATTGTTCGTCTACAAGAACAAATTGTTCGTCTACAAGAAATGGTGAATCTTTTAGTCCTATTACTCTAATTGTTGCATTTTTTAAAAGTTAAAATTTTTTTTTCTAGGGTTTTTCAATTATACGGTAGTGATTTTAACTGAACTTATAAATAATGTGTTTCGTATAAATTTTGGTTATTTCAGTGTTGCTTTATAATATATAAATGATTTACATTGTGCTTTATTACTGTTATTTTTTAGAATAGTCATTTTGAGTGAACTTATGTATACTTTATTTGGTATAATTTTTGGTTATTTTAGTGTTGCTTTATGATGTATAAATGTTTCATTTATTCAAAAAAAATATTGTTAGGACCTAACTTACTGAAATAAATGCTGAAGAATGAGTGTTGTGAAAATGATATACATTGTGCTTTATTAGTGTTATTTTTTAAAGTATAAAAGCTTCTTTTTATTAAAATATATTGTAATTCTCTTTTTCAGGTTCGGTTAGAAGAAATTGATGAATTAGTTATAGATAATGCTAGTTCATGCACACCTAAGCCAATATCTGATTTATGTTTAGCCCTATATGGGGAACCCAAAACAGTAATTCCTCACTGTGAATCAAAGTTACTTCCTGAAGTAAATATGATATTTGATACATTAGATGATGGTTTGTGTTTTTATAAGAATTATGCAAATGCTTGTGGCTTTGAAGTTAGACGTTTTGGGGAGAAAAAGACTAATGATGTTATAATGATTAAGTATTTTGTTTGTAATACACAAGGATAGAGAACTGTGAAATCTAACACTACTAGAAAACGTTTACATTCTCGTGTGCTATAATTGGTTTTCGTAGGACTAAAGATGAAAAATATGTTGTTTTTAAGTTTGTAGAAGGTCATAACCATGGTTTTGCATCTCCTACTACTAGGTTGCATATGAAAGGTTCATCTAACATGCACATTGGAAAAAAAAGGTTTATTTTTAATAATTTAAAGTTGAATCAAGGTCCCACTAGTTCATTTAGAATGTGGAAAGAGCAAGTAGGTAGCTACATGAGTGTTGGTTCATCCCTAAATGATTTTAAGAATTTTTATAGGGATTTAAAAGGGTATATAAATGATGCTGATGGTCAAATGTTTGTTGAAATGTTTCTTAGGAAAAAAGAAAATTACCCTAGCTTTTTCTTTGACTTTGTTGTTGATGAATCCAAATCACTATGCTTAGCACTATGGCTGATGGTACATGTAGAAGAAATTATGCTGTTTTTGGTGACTCTATATCAATAGATGCTACATATAGCACTAATAAGTACAATTTGGTGTTTGTGCCATTTACGGGTGTAGATAATCATAAGCGGTGTGTTACATTTTCCATTGGTTTAAGTAGCAAGGAGGATGTTGCATCATATACGTGGCTTTTTCAGACTTTTTTGAATGCTATGGGGGGAAACAACCGTATTCTATTATTACCGATCAAGACCCCGCTGTTAAGATTGCTTTACCTACAGTTTTTCCAAATTCTGTTCATAAGTTTTGTGTGTGGCACATAATGAAAAAGTTGAAGGATAAAGTATCTGTTGAATTGCGTAGTGATGAAAATTTTCTTGAACGGATTAATTATTTGGTGTACAATAGGGACAATGAGCCACATGAATTTGAATCCGAGTGGGCAAAATTGCTATTTGATTAAAAGGAACAAAAGTTGGATGAAAATGTTTGGTTGTCAACTATGTATAATATTAGAGAAATGTGGGTTCATGCTTATTTTAGATCTATTTATATGGGTGGTTTATTTAGGACTACATCAAGGTCAGAAAGTGAGAATAACTTTTTTAATTTTTTTGTCAACAAGTTTCTCATTTTAGTCGAGCTTCAAATGCGATTTCAAAGCGCAATGGACGCACAACGTCATAAACTAGAAATACTCTAAAGTAAGGATAAGTTGTTTACTCCGCCACTTAAGACACCATTAATGTTGGAAAAACATGTTGCTTCTTTATATACTCTTGCTGCTTTTTATGATTTTCAAGCTGAAATTTGCGTTGCTTGTTTTCAATGTGGGCTGGACAAAAATCATGTTGACAATGGTAAAGATTGCTTTTCAGTGATTTATTTGGGCAACAAAAGGGTTTTTACTGTTGTTTTTGATCCAAAAACACTTGAGGTGGATTGCTCATGTAAGATGTTTAGACGTGTTGGAATTTTATGTAGGCATTCTTTGTGGGTTTTAAATGCTAAAGGTGTTAATAAATTGTCTGAGCAACACATTTTGAGTAGGTGGACTAAACATGCTTTGAAAACTCCTATATATGATGTTAATGGAGTACAATTAATTGATTCTATTATTGATGATCCAAAAAAAAGGATATTAAGGGATGTTTGGAACGAAGTTCATCGTTGTGTTAGTTTGGCTGAAAGTAGTATAGATGATCTTCAAGATTTATTGGACAAATTAAAAGACTATTCAAGTGAACTTTTAGAAAAGAAAAACAGTTTAGTGGAACAAACAAAAGATCAAGATTTAGAGAATTTTGTTGGTTGTAAAGCACCCGAAGTTATTAGCATCCAAAATCCAAAAGTATCTTCAACTAAGGGCACTAGAAAGGAAAGTGATCCTAATGACAAAGAGGCTCATAAGTCTATAATTCCAAAGCGCTGTAAAACATGTGGAAAGATCGCTGGTCATAATAGTCGTACATGCCCAGACAAGAACAAAAAGTAAGTGCTTCATGTATTTTTCAACTTATTTCTTATCAAAGTTTTTATTATTTATTATTTATATTATTCAACTCCTTTTTTCAGAAATGATACAAGCAGAAAAAAGACTACAAGATCAAGCAAGTCATGATTTTAAAAGTATTTTATTATCCTTTTGGTGAGATTTTTCATTTATCAAAAATATAATTATTTTGATAACCTCAATATACTATTAAAATTTGTTATTTTGACTTTGATTAGGTACACATTTTGTGTTGCTGTTGGAGAAGAAGATGTTACTGCAGACTTCAAGATCAAAACTGATTAGACTGTAGTTTTGTACTAGTTAAAAGTGTTTGTATGATATGAATATTCTGTCTACTACATATGTGTTTAGAAATATTTATGTAATTGTTTAGAAATATTCTGTCTACTACATATGCAGTTTTGTACTAGAAATATTTTGTCTACTACATGTGTTTAGAAATATTTTGTCTACTAGTTAAAAGTGTTTGTATGATATGAATATTATGTCTAATACGTATGTGTTTAGAAATATTTATGTAATTGTTTAGAAATGTAATTAGAGATATTTATATTTCTGTCTACTAGTTTCTTTCTACTACAAAAAGGTTTCTTTCTACTATGGATATGAATATTCTGAAAATTGTAATTGAACATTATGGTTTATTTTCAGTATGAAAATTAAGAAATATTTATGTAATCTATTGAATGATGAAAGAAGTATAAGTAAACACTACTATAATTAAATCTCCAATAATCATATAAAGGATGAATAAATGATACTTTTTGCAAGTTAGATGTTGCTAAACTTCATAAAACAGTTATAGTTGATTTTGAAAAAGTAACAAACTCATGACACATGTATCACATACAAGGTATTTAAATATAACAATAACAAGTAAAATATAACACATGTATCCCATAAATTGAAAGAAACACTAACAATAATAGTGTATGTTACTAAAACCTATAAAAAGTAAGTTATATGTTACTAAAACCTGTAAAACAGTTACTAGTGTATCATAAACTGTTTTCAAATACACAATATCCAAGTACCATCACAAAAGTAACTACATCATAATATAGGTTACATCATAATAAGAGATTACACAAAAGAGTTTTTTAAAGACAACAGTTGGTTTCATCAATTCATCTTCTTCTTTCCTTTATCAACATTTGGTTTCATCTTTGCTTGCCCAACATTAAGATTCTCAAATTCTTCCAACCCTAAGTCAAATGATGGAAAATCAATGTTAGAAGCTCTTGTTCTAACATCCATAAGTTTGTCAACCACATCATCAATTTCTTTCCACACATTAGGGTTAGACAGCCATTGTGACATAGTTGGTGATAAAGAGTCTTTCCGCTTTTTCTGCCCAGTTGAGGTTGTTGCTTGAGTAGCCATTGCTTTCAATCTCTTGAAGTTGTTCATATGATATTGAGTGACAATATCCATATTCCTCTTCATCTTAGCTAATTCCTCAACAATTTCCTGTTAAAAGTAACATAAACAGTAAGAAAGAAACAATAAATTCTAGATCAGTAACGTAAAACTGTTAAAGAGCTAACATTTAATTGTTTGATAAAAACAAATGAACTTAAAACTGTTTACAACATAAACATGAAAACTTTAATCACTAAAAATGAAACTATGTAAAATACAAACAATAATTATAACACATAACATGAAACTAAAATCAGTAAAATTGAACTAAGAAACTTAAACTTAAATTAGTAAAAAGCAACATGAAACTCTCAGAACGAAACAGTAAATGTCTTAAAAGACATCAAACATAACAGTAAAGTAAAAGTAAACTCACATCTTTTGAATCATTATGAATCTCCTCATCGCTAACCATCTTGTACCCTTGTGGCAAGGGAATCGACAAATAATCTTTTTGTACCACATTTTGTTGTTGAAAATCCATAATGCTCCTCTCCATCTTCTTTGAAGTGATTGGGTATGTACATGAATCAAACTCCCCAAGGCCTATAGATCTTGCTTTCAATTCAGATTTAGCTCTCTCTTTCAACAGATCGTAGGTCCAATGTTGTACTAAGGGTAATTCTTTTGAAGGCCAAACTCCCCTCATGCTAAACCGATGATAAAATTGCAAGAACTTGATTGTCGTTTTGCCTGAGATTAGTAAGAGTTACTTATTGGAGTTACTTGTTTGAATCTTACTAGTTCATTTTACAACTATAACAAAGAGAAGGTGCTCAAATTAGGGGTGTTCAAAATCAGATACCGGGTCGATCCGAACCCAAAAATCAGAATATCAAGTTTTTCGTATACCTAAAAACATGATCCAGTTCCGACACGGATTAAACGGGTATCCGATTCTGGATACCCGGTTTAAACTGAGTCAGATTCGGATACCCGGTTTAAACCAGGTCGGATTCGGATACCCGATTTATTACAATGTTTTATCTCTATTTTCATTTAGAATATTTTTTATTTCAAATACGAACTCTTTAAAATATTTAGCTGAATTAGTCATAAATGACAAACTAAGAAAATCAAAGAATAACATTATCACACATTGGTTTAAGTAAGAACAATCATAAAAAAAAATTACGAGAGAAAAATTATATATTAAGATTCAAATCCAATGTTAACTTTTTTCAAAAAAAAAACCAATGTTTACTTAATAGATACCATCATAATTTTATTTACGAAAAGAGTAAAAAAAAAAGTATAATACATAAAACTGGATACCGGATATTCGGTTTCCAAAAATATGTGACCAAGATCCGAATCCGGTATCCAGTTTCAAAACTAGGTACCCGACTCGGACTATCCGGTTTGCAAAAATTGGGTAAATTATCTGGTTTTTGAAACCGGTCACCGGATAATCCGGATATAATATTTCGGATTGAGTTTTTATGCACACCCCCACTAAGAAATGGCAAAGTTGTATCCCCATGATTTTGATTATTTGGTCTTAGATTGTCTTAGTTTTGAGTTGGATACTTTTATTTAGAGGTGTTCATTCGGGTGATCGGGTCGGTTTCGGACAGGTGTCATTCGGTTCGGTTGTATTTCGGATCGACTATTTTTCGGTTGCGTGTCACGACGAATCACACTCAGGTCGGGTCGGTTAGTCGCGGTTCGGTTGAAGATTGGTTATTCGAGCGATCGGGTTAGCATGGGTTCGGTGTCAGTTGAAGTTCGTGTCGAATGTTAATTGATGTCGGGTTATCATCGATTAATAATTGGTTCTGTTTTGTCGAGTACAGATCGGGTTCGGGTTTTAATTACTATCGGCTACGTATTACTAATTACTATCGATCGTGTAACAGACTCGAAATTTCCCATTAATCATCCGATAAATTTTTCCCTATAAATTTTTAATTCATAATCCTTAACTCCAATTTAATTTAGTCATCATATATAATTTTATTTCCTCGCTATTTAATTTTTATATTCCCTTAAAATTTCGATATGTGTCCGAGTTCTTTAAATTATTTCCAACTCGAAATTTTGTATTTCTAAAATATTCTTTTTGAGCCCAAAAGTTTCGATTGCCAATTTATATACTTCGAAAATATCAAAATTATTTAATCAACTTACGGTTTACTAAAGCTTTACGTTTTAGATGCTTAAATCCTAACTAATTCCGTTAAAAATCATTTTAACGACTTTAACACTTTCACTTAAACTATTTTAAGACTATAATTATAATACTAAATTTAACTACACTTTTAAGATTGTTTTTACACCTAAACTAATCATAACTACCTAAAACTAATAAGTCAAAACCTATCCAATATTTTGATCTTGTTTACTTATGCAAGTACACCAAATTGAACGAAGAAGGAAATCCCAACACCATACCCTCCTTATACTTAGAGACATCTTGTTAGACGTGGCCTTTGTGCCAAGTAAACCCCTTAACTTTTCTCATTTTCTCCTAAATTCTCCTTATAAAATCATCTACTAATATTCCTAAAATTAATTAGTTAGAGAAAATCAAGAAGAAGAAACAATAGTTGGGGTATAATTTTGGGTACTTGAAGATCATCATTTTGGAGTATTGGGCTTGGAGCATTGGAGCTTGGAGGATCACACTATCCATTTTTCTAATAAGTATTTAGTACTAATCCTTGGTGGTAATATGGAATAATTCTATACCCTACTTTTTATATGGAAATTTTACATTATATTTACTTTATAATATGCAAAGTATGAAATATAGTGGGCATGATTAATTAGGAAAATTGGTTGATGAATTTATGATTATGTTTATACAAAGTATGTTATGCTAAAAATATTATTAGTGTGTTGTTTAATAAATTTTGAACATGCTAGAAAGTTGGATGGATTATTATGCTCTAACCAAAATTAAGTTTTACTTAAGTATAAATTTGTGTTGGTATGTTTATGGGTTATATGCTATATTAGGAATATTATTATAATTAAGTATGTTTATGCTAGATTTTTTTTTTGATATGTTTATATTAGTTTTATTAATGTTAATAGATTGTGAGTAGTTCTTATGAACATGTTATATAACTTGGATTATATATTAAAAAAAATAGTAATAATAAAAAAAAAGAAGAGAGAGAGTTGTTATTAGAATTTATTTGATATTTATGATATCCTTAATAGTATATCAAATTTTTCAAGTTATTGTGTAGAAGCTTTGATTTTTTAGTGATTATGTAAGTATTTAAGCTTAGGACATACTACCATAAAATAAATTAAGTTGTTTATAAGTGGAAAATACTCCAAAAGTAGCCTAGACCATTTGACCATATTGGCTTATAAATAAATAAAATAGAGTTTTAATTAAATAATATAAGTTACCAAGTATTAATAATAAGATTTAAATATATTTGTGAGATAACTTTTTATAAGTATTTAAAGTGTTTCCTTGAAATATATGAGAAATTATAATAAAGATAACTTTTATGATATTAAATAGCTAGTTAGTACAAAATATATCTTTAGTTGACTATTTGACATAAATTTATTTCAAATAATGTAAAAGTACATTTTTTTTATATAAATTTGCTTTTTTTTTATTTTGTGTGAAATTTTCATTTTATGAAAATATTAAAAGAATAAAGTTTTTACTTGTTTTACAACAAGAGTTATGGATTTGTGTGAATAAATAATTTTTACTTGTTTTATTACTAGAAGTATTGATTTTTGCGAGCTTATAAAGTGTTACTTGTTTTATAACTAGAAATATTAATTTCGTAAAATAATAAGTTGTATCTGTTTTATAATTTGAATATTGACTTTTGTGAATTTGATAAGTCTTATTTATTTTTTTTTTTCAACTTAAAATATTGATTTTTGGTGAATTTGTTGAATTTTAAAAGTTTATCCATAGAATATAGTTTTACTTGATTTATAATTAAAATATTTTTTTTTGAAAAGAATTAAAAGATTTAATTGTTTTAAATTTAGAAATATTGATTATTGAAACTTAGTTCAAGAGAAATTTAAATTAGTAGCTACTTGTGAAAATATTAATCGAAAGACTATTAATAGAATATTAAGTTATTAGTGTAAATTTATTTAACAAATGAACTATTAAAAAAAAGTTTTAAATAAAGTTTAATGAATTAAACTTTAGTAGTGAACTTTGGGCATATAGGTAGAATCTTATTAAATAAGGAAGTTAACATCTAAGTTGGTCAAAGTCAAAGTCAACTTATGGTAGTAAAAATGTGATGCGCTTGTGTGAAATTATCTGTGTATTGATTGAATGACCCTGATAGTACGAAAATGTCGAACCATGGACCGGCATGTAAAATCCCGACGCCCGTGTTGGCCGACACGTAAAATGCGGTGTTAGACAGGGGGTTAGCTACCTATCCTGTAGAAGCTCGAGCATAAACATTGGCGGGGTGACGACCCCCACCATAGTTAGATATAGGGCTTTGGCCCTAATCTAGCCAAACCCTTACATATACCAGGTGTCATATTGTGGTGCTTGCTTGTTGACCAGTGATAAACTTGAATAAATGCGGTGATGCATGGTACAATTATAAGTATTAATCAAATGAACTTACTTAAGTATTAAGATTACAGATAGTATAAGTGGCAGTAACGTATTTCTGCCAAGGATGATAATGATATCTTAATGACTTAAAAGTATAGAACAATAAAGAATATAGTAAAATTATACATTGGTATCAAGTAGTTATAAGTTCGTACTTGAAATATTTTGTAAATTTTTTTTATTAATATTAATTACGTATCGAGCTTGCCGCTCCTGTTACAGATTGAGTCAATATCAAATTAAGTTGTTAGTCATTTTTTTAATTGTAGACAATAATCCTTTTACTTAAAGCAAAATAGTTAAAATGCAAATCAACTAGTGATCATTATTACTTTGTTACTTTTACTTGTTTGACCGGAAATTAAAATTATAAAGTTCTATCAATTTTCATCTAATACGATTAAAAGTAGTTAAATATACATTGACCATTGATTATTAACTCTAAATATATGAAACCATGTATTTATAAAATTTAATTTATTAAAATATCTATCACTTTATTAGATAAAATAATAAAATGATTGAATATGAGCCTATCATACTTCTATGTTCAAAATTGGTTCAAGTTTAAAGCAATTCGATCTAAAATTTGTTCGGGTTTAGTCGGGTTTCACTACTACAAAATATGGAGTTTCTAGCCAGTTTATTTTAGACACTTGAGCAACTGTCGAAAAAATAAAACGGAGATTTTAGACGCTTAATTTTCGACGCTTAAATACGTGGAAATTAATTGGTTAAAGCGTCATAAAACCTTTAAAAAAAAGGAAAAAAAGTTGTAAAAAACTGAAAAAATCCCGCTTGGTTCTTCTTCTAAACCCCTCATCATTCAAAACCAATTAGCTTCCCAAATCCCGACTCTTTGCTTCTTCATCCTCTAACAAACATCCAATCCCATCTGTTCTCATCCAGTCCGGCCGACAGAACACGTTTATCCTCTCAAGCAGTCAACACGTTCATCTAGAAAAACACTGATTCTTTGTTCTTCTCAAGCAATAGCATGTTTTCTCTTCAATCTTGATTTCTTCTCAGTCAAGTGCCGTCAACACCGATCAACGATTTCTTCAGCGATTGCTTCAATTTAGGTAAATGATTTCTTCTCAACTCTTCCATTACTTCAAGTTTAGTTCGATTACTTCAGTGATTACATTTTTTCTTTTTAATTAGTTCACAAATTTTAATTACTTCAATTTTTCTATCACTGGAGAATTTGTAGGTAAGCGTGAGCTCAATTTTTGTAGGTAAGCATGAGTACAATTTACTGCTAAAAGTACTCTACGCGAGAAATTGATAGTCAATAACATTTCTTCCGCGATTTCAATTTTTGTAGGTAAGTGTCTGTTGGAATCACCTAATTATCTCTACAGTTTCTTCAATTTCTTCAGTTTCTTGAATTTTAGGTAAACATGTTTTCAATTTATTCAACAATTTCAATTATTTTGAGTGGTTGTAAGTCTAGCATTATAGACTAGGATGAAATAAGCAAATTGTATTTCTTTGTGTTCTTATTTTCTGTTTGTAATGGATTTAGTGGATTTAATATATTCTGAAAAGTAGTAATGGATTTAATATAGTTTGAAAAGCCAATAGTTTGTGTTCTTATTTTCTGTTTGTAACATGATTGTTTACATTGTAGACTTCTTGATAATGAAGTATGTATTGGAATTAAGAACTAAAAAGCTGGAGTATTTTTATCATTGTTATGACTAAGTTAGACTTCTTGATCAGTTTGCTACTCTCTTTCTTTGGGACTCTGATTTTTGTAAGATAATGAGTTTAAAACTTGAAGCATCAAATTAGAGTACAAAAAATAAAAATGTACTTGAGCATGTATGCAATCATGAACAGGTCCAAAAATTGCAGCAAAAGGTTGAGAATTGTGGCCATAGATTCACTTTTCAAGCATCTTATGCCAATATAGTAGTTGTTGTACTTTAAATCTTTAATATAAACAAAGATCACATGCTCTTGATTAATTAAGCCACTGCTAATTTTTTCTATTGAAAAAAAATAATATTTGAGCTGTCATGACACCAATGAGTTTTTTAAACCAATAAAATTATAGTAATATAGTTTAGAACACGTCTTATATGATACTGTCTCACTTTAAAATTACAAGAAATTATCTTAATATTACTAGTGATTATTTCTAAAATGATTTTAAGTGATCACTTTTAAGGTTGTAGAAAATCACATTAAGGTTGATTTTTGAATGTTTTGATGTTTTTTGTATGATCTAATCATCCTTTTATAAATAGGATGTCTCAAGATATTGATAAGAGTTGGATAAATAAACCACGAAACACCAAAGCTTATATTAAGGGAGTTTGTGACTTTATGGAATTTGCAAAAAAAGGGTCACGGAATGAGAAGATTAGATGTCCATGTAATAAGTGTCAAGTTGATAGAAAGAAACTATTATCACTAGAAGATGTTGAGAGACACATTTTTTTAAAGGCTTTTATAAGGAATACAAAGATTGGATATTTCATGGACCTAAGAGTGTCGCTGAAAATGTGTGTAATCAAATAGGGCTTCCCTTTGAAGTTCCTAATGAATCAGAAGTCATAGGTAACGATGATATATCTGGGTTACTTCGAGATGCTTTTATGGTGAATATCCCAAGTGATCCCGAGTTGCTTAGTGAACATAGTGATGATATGGGAGTTGATGACACAATAGAGGAATCTAGTGTTCAGTATGATTCGGATGAGTTTCTTTCCCAAGAGTCTAATATGGACTATTCTTATGAAGAAGTCAAATATAGTAGGCTACATGAAACTTCAAGTAAACCTCTTTATGATGGTTGCACTTCCTTTTCAAAGTTATCATTTCTATTGCAACTTTTTCATCTAAAGTGCATGTTCAAGTGGCCTGACAAATCTTTCTCAATGTTGATCGATCTTTTACTTGATGCTTTCCCACAAATAAAAGACTTTCCTTCTTCATATTACCAAGCTAAGAAATTAATCATGGATTTGGGTTTAGGGTATGAGAAGATCCATGCTTGTCCCAATAACTGCACATTATATTGGGGTGAATTTGCAGAGAATGATTGTTGCCCTCAATGTTCCACTTCAAGATGGAAGAAGGAAGAGGGTAAAATTCCAGCAAAGGTGATGAGATATTTTCCTTTGATTCCTAGATTAAGAAGGATGTTTATGTCGTCTAAGATTTCGAAAGATATGAGATGGCATGATGAAGGTAGAATTAATGATGGAATTCTTAGACATCCTGCAGATGGGCTAGCATGGAAAAATTTTAATAACCTATACCTAGAGTTTGCTAAAGATGCTCGTAGTGTTAGACTTGGTCTTGCTAGTGATGGTTTCAATCCTTATCGTCTCATGAACACAACCTATAGTACATGGCCCATAGTTTTGATTCCTTATAATTTGCCTCCATGGTCGTGTATGAAGCCATCTTCATTTATTCTATCAACTCTCATTCCTGGTCACGAAGGACCAGGGAATAACATTGATACTTATATGGCTCCTTTGATACATGAATTGAATTTGTTGTGGAAAGGTGTTAGTGCTTTCGATTCTTACACTGGAGAGAAATTTAAACTTCAAGCAGCCTTAATGTGGACAATTAATGACTTTCCCGCTTATGGCATGTTATCAGCATGGAGTACAAAAGGTTATAATGCTTGCCCCGAGTGTAATTACTCAACTCCATCTACACGTGTCGGGAATAGGATATGTTATGTAGGACATCGTAAATGGTTACCTGGTGATCATCCTTTCAGATTTCAAGCGAATTTGTTTGATGGGACCGAGGAACATGGTAATGCGCCTTTACCTATGACTGCTTCTGATGTCTTGAGGGAGCAACAATCATTAAATTATAAGCATGGGAAGGTTCACAAGTCATTGAGAAAATGACATCGACAATCCTTGGGTGATAATGATGTCAATGATGCTAATGATATCAATGATGTTGAGAACCTTTGGAACAAAAAGAGCATATTTTTCGACCTACCTTATTGGGAGCATAATACTCTTCGTCATAACTTAGATGTCATCCATATTGAGAAAAATGTGTGTGATAATGTACTTGGAACTTTGATGAATGTGGATGGTAAGAGTAAAGATGATGAATATGCTCGCATTTATGTTGAGGAAAGAAATGTGAAGTCTAATTTTTGGCTTGAATGTAATTCTCAAGGTGAAGCCTGCATGCCTATAGCCCCATATTGTATGTCACCGGAAACTAAGGAGTCATTTTTACAAGTTTTAGCCGATCTCAAATTTCTAGATGGATATGGTTCAAATATTTCCAGATGTGTTAAAATGAAAAAGAAAAGGTTGGTTAATCTTAAGAGCCATGACAATCACATTTTAATGCAAGATATCCTCCCCGTAGCATTGAAAGCATCTCGAGCATCAAAGGTGGTTGATCTTATTGACAATCTCTCTACATTTTCAAGTCTTTATGTGCCAAAGATATCAATTCGGATCACCTAGATGCTTTACAATCCAACATAGTTCAAGTTTTGTGCCAAATGGAGATCGAATTCTTACCTCCTTTTTTCACCATTAGCGTTCATTTGCTAATTCACCTTGTAAATGAGGTAAAGTTAGGAGGAGCAGTTCATTATAGATGGATGTATCCAATTGAAAGGTTTGTGTAATTTTTTTGTACTCTTGTTTTTCTTTCCTTTTTACAAATTATTTGATAACTAATTATTACTTCAATTTTCAAAAGGTACTTAGCCCATCTTAAAACATTTGTGAGAAATAAAGCTCAACCAGAGGGTTCCATTTCCGAGGGTTACATTCTTGAGGAAACCATTACCTTTTGCTCAAGATACTTAGAAGGCGTAGAAACAGTTTTCAATCGACAACGACGTAATGATGATGATAATGATGCATATTCATCAAGTTATTGGTTCAATTCATGTGGTCGGACAATTGGGCAAGTGAAAGTAATAACTCTACCTAATAAAAGTAAGGTGCAAATACATCGTTATGTGCTAACCCAATTCCAAGAATTGATTCAACCATTTGAACAGTAAATACTTACCTTATGCATTTTGTTTTGAACAACTACAACCAACGCATAACTGACTTTTGTTTGATTACAGAGAATTCTTATCTCAAAAGGCGAGGGAAAATCCTAGAATTAGTATTACCGATGAGGTGATGAATAAATGGAAGTTGGAGGAATTTCCAGATTGGTTCAAATTACAGGTTATATTAACGTTAATTATTCATTAATTAAATAGAAAAGATTATATTAATGTTAGTTATGATCCATTCAAAGAATATGTTTTAAACATAGGTACAAAAAATTGACGAAACTAATGCCGAAGGAAGAATGTTGATCGCATTGGCTTTTGGTCCTAGCTCATATGCTAAAAGAATGAAGGGTCATGTGATTAATGGTTTCAAGTTCAATACACTTGCAAGTGAAAGATTTCGCAAAACACAAAATAGTGGAGTAATGGTAGAAGCCGATGGAAATACATACTATGGAAGATTAACTGATATCCTTGAAGTTGATTACCTTGGATCATATAAAATTGTGGTTTATCGTTGTGATTGGGTAGACTTAGTAAATGGGATAGAAGTTTGTGGTTTTAAGTCTCGAGTGAACTTTTCTAAGTTGATTCACACGGGTCGTTTGTTAAATGATGAACCATTTATTATTTCAAGTCAAGCAAAACAAGTTTTTTATGTAGATGATAAATAAAAAAAAGGTTGGAGTTTTGTTGTTGAAACTAAGCCTAGAGACTTGTTTGACCTTTCTTAATCTAGGAATAGAGAGTTTCTTATTGTGCTTTGGAACTTCAAGACTTTCGTATGCTTTTGTATGTATCAAGTTGCAATGAATGAAAAGAATGCTGAGTTTTGTTTCTTGATTAGTCTTCTTTTCCATTTATTCATGACTATTGTTTTATAATATTGGCTTTTTAGAATGTTTGATCAATTTGGCAATGTTCTCTTCTAACATGTTTGACAAATTTAATCAAATTTTGAGTTGCAGGGTCATAAATATTGTGAAATCATGAGCTTTCGAAGTAAATCTTCAAATATTAATATCGTGGATTATGTCCAAATTAAACAAGAGGCTTGTGCTAATCAACAACGATGCACTACTTCAAAGATAGCCATACGGGGTACACATTCTGTCGAATCTGAAGATTCTGCCCAATCTGGACCTTCTGTCCAATTTGGTCCTTTTGCCCAATCTGGACTTTCTGCCCAATCTGGACCTCTTGAACCTAAGAAGATAGTTATCCAGGCTTCAAATTTTCTCAAAAGAAAGCATCAAAGTGGAAGCTCGAAGCCATCAACCACCAAGAAGCATCAAAGTGTTCCATCATGTTCACAAATGTTTTCAAAGTCTACACCTTCAACTTTGAAGTCTTCAAGCAATAATCCTCTACGAAATCCTCTTGTTAGCTCGAAACCCTCAAATCCTCTACAAAATCCTCTTGTTATCTCGAAGCCCTCAACCACCAAGAAGCATCAAAGTGTTCCATCATGTTCACAAACATATGTTGATATTCAAGTATTGGGTGAAGGTGAACAAATTGATAAGGCTACAAAAAATCCCAAAGAAAAGGATTTGAATGCAAAGAGCAATGGAACAAAATTTCTCAAAAGAAGAAAAAAAGTATGGAGGCCAGGGGGTAAGATCAAATGGACAGAGAACATAGATGTGGATCCAGACGAGGTTATCCAAATAGAAGGTAAGCAACCAAACCAAATAACTTTAGTCATTCTTTTAAATAATTATTACTGTTATATTACTCTTTCAATGTTTTTCTTAATTGAACAGAGGTAAAACAGAATGAACCTCCAAAATTGGGGATCATGGAGGGGACAATAGTTGCTAAGCATGTTTGGTGCTTACCGCCAGGGAGAAGAATCATTGTGCATTTTAATGAATATGATCAGCCAGTGAGAAAAGGTGGACTTGTACTTGTGCATTTTCTTTCTGACTTGTCAAAAGATGGGTCACTTTGTCCACATGGAGCCAATAATTGGAAGCGTGTTGATAATCATTACAAAGAAAGGATCATTAAACTCGTTTACGTATGTATTCACCATGAAACACTTAAAAATTATAGTGTATTTTTTGTGTTTTCATCTAACTCTTATTTTGGTATGTTTGTTGTAGGAAAAATTTGTGTTAGATGATAGGATTAAGATCCGTCGAATGATATTGTCACATGTAAATCTTAAATGGAAGCATTATAAGTGGGAGCTTAAATGTGAATACTACAATCCTAAAGTAACAAAGGAGAAGATGATCGACAATGTGCCTGATAATGTCATAAAGGAGCAATGGATTAGCTTAGTTTCTTATTGGGGCTCCGAACAATTTAAGGTATATGTGCAAGGAGGTTACAATTGATAAAAAAATTGAAGTTTATAATTTTGAAATTAGCAACTAATAGTTGATATTTTCAGAAATTGTCAATACTTGGGAAAAGAGCTCGAGAAATGCAAGATCATATGCATACTACAGGCTCAAGAAGTTATGCCCGTGGGAGAAGTGACTTTGTAAGTGTTTATATAATGCAACTTAATCTGATGGTTACATTTTGTTTCATTGCGTTTTTTGTAGTAAGTGTTCATTGTTTTCATATAAAAAATAAAAATGATGCACAATTAAACATTCTCTCAGGAATAATGTCAATACACAAAAGAATCAGTTGCTATTTTCCTGAAAGTTTTTGTGTTCTTTTATTATTCAGTTTAAGATCCATGGAAGAGAACCTAGTGCTTTAGAATGGTGGAAAATTTCACATGAAACAGACGATGGTGGTTATCTTGATGGCACTTCCACTCAAGAATTTATGGTAGGTATTATCTATCAATTATATAGTTTTAACTTTGATGATATCACAAATATGATGTTATATGTTGTAGGCTATTGCTGAAACTAGAGTTGAAGAACGCTTATCTACTTCAGAGCAGACTCGTGATGTGATTGAGACAGAAGTCTTCAATGAGTTGATGTACCATGCTGACAAATCTAATCAACGTGTTGTTGGTTATGGTTATGGGGTTACAAGAACTCATGTTTTTGGTCTCGAAGCTCAATTTCGAAAGGGGAAGATAGCTGAAGGTGGTGTTATTTCCAGTGAAGTTATGAGTTTAAATCTTATCTAGTATCTTTTGAGAGAAAAAATGAAGAGATTATTTCGCAACTTCAAAAAAGGAGTGAAGATCTTGAAAAGGAAAACACAACTCTTCTCACTCAAAATGCAGAACTTAAAGCTCAAAATGATCTAATTCTTACTCAACTTAATAGTTTGTCTTCATTTCTTGCAAAATTTGAGCAAATTTGAGGTAAGAATATCCTACTTTTTCTATTTTTGTTCATTTGTTTATTAGTGTTGGTGTTGGTGTTGGTTCTAGTTTTAAGTCAACATGATATGCCTATAATTTTTTACAGAACAGTGATTTCATTAGAGGTAGGTGAATGCAAAAAGACGTTTAAATTTACTGTTGATTCAATAGCAAAGGTTGTGGGATTAATCTAATTGGATTTTTTTTTTTGTTTTATGTCTTCAAATTGTTGTAGATTGGGTTCTCTTTGATTGTTAGTTAGGGTTAGTTTAGGGTTTTGTTAAAGGTGAGTTTTGGGAAAAATGTTGGGGTTTTTGCTGAAGGTGGAAGTAAAATTAGGCTAAATTTGCTGAAGTTGGAAGTAAAAGAAGATGATAATGATTTTGGTATATGATGAATTAAATATGAAATTGGAATAATAAGTTTAGTTTTGAATGTGGCATTACGACTTTGATTGTGATTTCAATGTTATGAATTGGTTATGAATTGGAAAGTAAGGACTAGATTGTGATTGTTGTATTATGAGTGCATTTATGAATTGGGTTTGAGTTTAGATTAAGAGTTTAGTAGGTAAAGTTTGATTATAATAAAAAGGAATTTGAATGATTGGTTTTGTACTTGGTTATGAAAAAGAATTTGGAGTATGGGATGCTAACTGAGTAGAGATAATGGGTTTGTTAAACAAGTTGGATTATGGGTAGGTATGTAGCTTATAGGATGGTATTAAGAGTGCACTGCGAGCTTGGAACAAAGGATTGAGTGTGAGATTGATTATTTGAATATTCCTTTGACTTAGTATAATGTACACTAGTTGTGGTTATAAAATAAATTTTGTAAATAAATTGGTGAGTTGTGAAATCTTTTGTGCTTTATCTTTTACGTATTATACGCAAAGTTGAAAATGAGAATGTAATGATTTTTATGTTGATGTGGATTTGATTGCAAAGAGTGAAGTTTATATAAGAAATGTATGCAGGTACTACAAAATCATAGAAGGAGATCATATTCTTTTCATTGTGAATCGAGACAGAGATGGAGTTCGATTTGAGTTGATATACAACATCTTTGAACGTTTGTAGGAAGCATGTGTAATAGCTATGGAAGCTACATTTGATAGATTCAAGCTTTTATAGTTTTAGTATTTTGTAAAATGGATATATGGATATCATTTGATAATGTAATAAACTCTTTAATTTTGCTCAAGACAATTTAAAAAGTAAGACATTTTCATTTGTTTCTTTTAAGTCTTGCAAACTAATAGGTATGAGTTTGACGGACCATCTATATAATGCTATCATTCGCATACAAATCATACTTTTTTGACTATTGAAAGTGTTGAAAACTTGTAGCATTTTCAACACTTAAAAGCGTCGAAAACTTGTAGCATTTTCAACACTTAAAAGCATTGAAAGCAGTGGCTTTAATAGTGGGAAAAGCCTAATCTTTTTAATCTTTTTTACACTAATAAGCGTCAAAAACTCAAAAAATAAACGTGGATAATACAACTAGTTTTCAACGCATTGAAGCGTCGAAAAAAAAGTGATGAAAAACGTTTGTGACCCTTGGTTTTTAGACAATTTTTGAACCGTTGAAAAAAAAATTTTCAACACATTAAAGCGTCTAAAAGCTATATGTATAAGCGTTGAAATGCTCCATGTTTTTTTGTAGTGTTTGTCGGATCGAGTTCGGTTTCGAGCATAATTCGGGTCGAATATGACTCGGGTTGGTCAGTTTTTGGTTCGAATAATCTCGGTTAACGGTTATGTGTCGGTTACAAAAATCGGTTACAGTTCGGGTTCAGCTTCCCCATTTTCGGTTGTCAATCGGTTCGGGTATTGTCGGTTCGACAAACCTAAAAAGAAACGCATTTTCGGGTCGGTTTACTTTCGGTTTCGGGTCGGGTTTTCGGGTCGGGTCACTTTTGAACAACTCTACTTTTATTGATAGTTTTTCCACTAATGAGCGGTTTCAAGATTATGTACTCTTGGTGAATTATCCAAAATATTAGTTCAATCCCGTTTGTAAAGTCGTGCCCAAATTTTTATAAGCTTTTGAGGGTGCCTTTAATTTTGCCGGTATCCACAACAATAGTTTTAGGAGTGTTCTCAGCAATAACTATTATCAAAAGTTTAAAACTGATGAGTTTTTAAATGATACTGTTGTAACTTATTTAAAATGTGATTTGTTTTAAAATTTGTCACATGATGATATTATACATTGTTTCAAAATATGAAAACTTAGCGCAAACAATTATCTTAAACCAATTATGGTTTAATGTAATTTTTTAAGGCAATTAATTTTAATTTTTTTTTGTAATGATAAACATTCCTAATCTATTTTTTTGGTTCCACCCGTGAAAATGGAGTTGGTTTGAATTTGTGAGTCTTTTCACGTGTTAGAATTAAAATGGAGTTGAAATGGAGTTTGTTTGATTTTGCAAGTTTTTTCACGTGTTAAAATTAAAATAACAAGACTTAATTAAACCAATAAAATATTAGTTTTCTGCCAATCCAAATCATCCAATGACTCTCCGGTCTCCACAACTGTCTCACAACTTTTGCTTTATTTTAATGCCGTGGACCTATCATATCACCCACCAAGTTTATGATCTCTGTATCGCCATCTCTATCTTGTTCTGCTCCCGGATATTTTCTTCTTATATTCACACTACATTCATTATATCACCATTCACCAGACCTAAATGTCTTCTTTCCACTTCATAGAGTAGGGTTTCATTTTCTTAATTTACTCCAACTGTTGCTATTTTCTGAATTAAACCGAGAATTATGGAGGATTTGGAAGGAGGTGTTGATTACCTAGCTGATGAAAGGAAAACCGCACAATTTAATTTACAAGCTATGAAGATCCTTTGGGCTGGTAGTGAACATCAGTTTCAAATTGCCGATCGTATGGCTCGTCTTGTTGCTAGTGATCCTGTTCGTTTCTCTTCTACTCTATCCATTATTTTTTTTGATTAAATTTATAGAATTACCTAAAGAATTGAACATTTGGATTATGGTTTTGTGTATTAGAAAAGTAAATCTAATATGAAAACTGGTATTGATCTTATTAAACTGCTGGATATTTCGATTAAATTGCTAAATCGTTAATGTTTGGTTCCAGCAAATTATTATTTGCGAGCCATGCCTGTTAGTCGTTTTGTTGAGATTTGAACTTGGAGCTGGAGTAGTGCTTTGTATGATACAAATTGTATCTATAGAAATTTATCAATTGCGGAATATGGAGAAGTATAATAATGGATGGCTATTGAATTTGAAAGACTAATCTATGTCTACAATTCTACATCAAAAAGATTTTTACTTTGTCAAAAACGATGAATTTTTAAATACTTAAAGGTCAATTTTCTTATTTTTCAACTTTTTAAAATTTAGTCAGCTGGTAATGTAGGATCCGAGAATCTAAGTGGAACACCGTGTGATTTTTGTTACATTAATTAGATTAATCTATTCGTACTTGAGTTGTGCTGAACAGAAATTGGACACTAATTGGAAAAGTCTTTGTTGACAATGATTCTGATTTGCAAAAGATATCGAGATACATGAATATGAATCCAACTTTAAGTGGTTAGGGAATTGGTTTTAGAATACTCTTTAAATGTCATGATATTGAATTGCAAATAAATGACTATAATCAACAGAAAGTTTCTTGTTCATGAATTGGCATAGGACATGACTATATTTTATGCTACTTTTAGTGTTTGATTAGTGCTGGACTATAAGTTCTTACACTATAGTAGTATTTTTGATACTGGTGTAAAATATGCTCTAAGGTTGCACTTTGGTCATTTATGTCACCAGTATGTTAATTTTGTTGGATGGTTTTTGAAGCTTTTGTGTTATGACTAATGGTTCATTGTTGAAGATAATAATTTTTATCGTCTTTGGTTAAAATTGTTGTGCTTTGTCTTATTTTCTCTTTCAGGAATTTAAGAAGGATCATAGGGTTAGGCTAGAGAGGAAGGACTTATTTAAAAACACTTTAAGAAAAGCATCTCATGCATGGAAAAGAATCATTGAACTTCGTCTGACTGGTATGTTTTTATTATGGCTGATTCATGCAAGCTTGAAATATACGCTTATTCTTCTTTTGTTCCCTAGCTATTTTACTGTTTGCTATTTACTATTGCAGAAGAGGAAGCAAGTCAATTGAGGTTCTTCGTTGATGAACCTGCATTCACCGACCTTCATTGGGTATATGTTGTGCCTTTGTGTTGATTTTTATCAATGTTGGTCTATAGGATTACATTAGCTTGTGCTTTTTGAATGATTTTTATAATAAAAAATGCACATTTTTTACAATCTAGTGACTACGTACTTGTATGTGATTATTTTTAGGGAATGTTTATTCCCGCTATTAAAGGACAAGGCACTGAAGAGCAGCAACGTAAATGGCTCCCTTTGGCTTATAGGATGCAAATTATTGGGTGTTATGCTCAAACTGAACTCGGTCATGGCTCTAATGTTCAAGGGCTTGAAACCACTGCTACATTTGATCCTGATACAGATGAGTTTGTCATAAATAGTCCAACATTGACATCTAGTAAAGTAAGGAAGAAACATAGCTTATTTTTCGAATTTCAATCTTTGAAATGTAAATTGATATCCCAATAGTCAGAGTAGGATTATGTTAACATTGCAGTGGTGGCCTGGTGGCTTGGGAAAAATCTCCACTCATGGTGTTATTTATGCACGCTTAATAACAGAGGGGAAAGAACATGGGGTTCATGGTAACTACTAATTTCAATGGAATTTTTGTTCTCTATCTTTTCTTTGGCGTAGTGTATGTTGATGAATTTTATGGTACATCAACAATACCAGTTTAGCTTATCAATTTTATTTTGTGGTTTAAGGCTTTATTGTACAACTGCGAAGTTTGGAAGATCATTTGCCTTTACCTGGCATCACTATTGGTGATATTGGAATGAAATTTGGAAACGCAGCTTATAACACAATGGACAATGGGGTCTTGAGATTTGACAATGTGCGCATTCCAAGGGATCAAATGCTTATGCGGTTTGTTCTTTTCACTTTTTCTTTAATTTTATATCAATAGTATGTTATTGTTATATTGTATATGATATTTAATCCTATGTTGTTGAACTTTATGATTTTCCTTTTTTTATTTAACTACTATTTAAGTATTCTTTTTTAATCTTTAACAATGATACTTTCTGAAATGAAAGCCTCAAAGAGGTTCAACAATGAAAAGCAAATTGAAAATTAAAGCAAAAGATGAACACAAGCGTTTTTTTTTTATTGGAAAGGTAGACTTTTATTGTTATGGACAAATATCTGCAAAAACAATGTTCATGATCCACTAGTCCCAAATCACATAAAATATCATTACAACAACTAGATAAAGCCTAACAAGCAAGTCTATGCGCTACCTCGTTGAATTCTCTCTAAAACAGAAGGACAAACAAACATAATCAAAAGTGTAGCTGGCCTAAAGTATTATCAACCAAAAGTTGCGCATGGATACCATAAGTTCTTTATTTCTTAAGAGCCTCCGTAATCACTTTTGCCTCATTTTCCACAATAATACTTTTTCATAAATGTTCCCCTTAGATACTGGACATAATTAGGATCAATAATGATTGGATCCAAGTTGGGTTGGGTGCGATGCTAGTAAAAGATTTGTTTATTAATTCTTAGCTTGTTATTCACAGAGTATCACTTGAGATCGTAATTGCACAAGACATGTTAGGGGGTCGACGCTCAAGTTAGTACTTATATCAGTTGGGGTACCTACATAGCCTGATTTCTATTGCACTAGTGTTTAGCTAGGAGGTTCTATACTAGGATTTCTTTGACATCTTGAGGTCGTAATAGATTCTCAACAAATATCAGAATATCTTTGCGGGAGTTAATGCTCTTAAGGAGTTATTAATGTGTACTTGGTACTGGCAAGTGGTTAGTATATAAAGTAAGATATGAGGTAAGAGGTTTGAATAACCTCCTCCTATGTATCCCATTACTGGTGGTGGTTATTCATAAACTGAGCTTTCTTAGGTTATCCCCCTACATATTTGGTCATCTCTAGATATGCAATTGACGGGGAAAACTTTTCCTCATGTAACCTAGCTTGTGACATAAGGTAATTGGTGGGCCTTATAAGAAAATCACATATGATCCTTGCCCAAGCTTCGGATGGCTCATGAGACGCTTCACTGATCCAGTTTGGACAATCGAGGCCATACAGTTGCCCCTAGACCCTAGAAGCTGTGAAATCAAGTTCCATGGGTTTGCTTGTGGATATAGCTGGACTCTACCCAACACTTCTAAAGAATTTGCCTCTAGAAGGTTTAATCTCTGGAAGTGTACTACTAAAGAGATTCTTGTTGAGAAATCATATTGGGACACTTCTTGTAGTCCTCATCTCTCTCATTTAGCTGTTGCTGGCATGGAGAAATATGCATTGTTAGGGCTCCAGAAGGTGAATTTTCCAGCAAAAGGCATCGTCTCACAGTCTCAAAAGTTCAAGGAACATCTTCTAAGATTGCCATCATCCCAATTTTGATTGATCGTGTCCCTTCAAGTATTTATTAGGGCTTTTCTAGGGTGTAAGATTGGTTGTTTGTCGTTTATATCCATATGTTAACATACTTAGTAATTCTTTCAATGTTACCATCTTTCCATCATATGAAATCTAGCCTGTCCAGGCTAGAGTCTTCTATAATGGACTCTTTTCAAGTAGGCCTTAAGCATGCCTAGAGAAGCATGAGGGCTAAATTAGCAGTGAAGGTCCAAAACGTAAATAATCTGGGACTGGAGCTGTCCATGGTGAAGTCTGATATGGAGGAGTACAAGTCTTATCTATTTATCAAAGATGAGATTGTTGGTGACTTTCGGATGAAGGCTGATGAGGCAGCCCACAAACTAGATAAGGCTAAAGCAAAGATGCTCAAACTTTGCGAGGAGCTATCTGAGTCTTTTTAGCTGCTGCTAAGTATACTGCTAAAAAGGATAGGACCAAGTAAGAGCCAAAATATCGGATTTCTAAGAATCAACTTGCTAATCTAGCTCTGACCCAGTGAGGCATCCTCCAAAATTCTGAGGCTGATGTCACCATTCTTAGTTAATGCACCATCGTGCTAGAGAGGGAGGTCTTTAGGTTGGAGAAAGAGAGGAAGTATTTTCTAAGACAAGCTAAGACTGAAGCAGCTAAGGCTCATTTTGAAACTCACGCTGCCAAGTCTATACAAGAAGCTTAGGAGATCGGTTTTGGAGTTGCTGCAAATGCCTATTTTGCACGGCTGACTCTATTGGGATAAGGTAGAGCCTCATCACTAAGTTGAGATGCTTTCCCCTTGCACTGTCCACGTATGTTAAATTAAACACTAGAGTACATATTATTTTCCGATTTGGGACGAACGATCCCAAACGCGGAACGATGGCTTACTGACTCGCCATGAAATGCGTACGAAAACATCAAAAGCATCAACCCGAAAATTGAACTACTCTTCATGAAGGAAAATTTTCACTGGGATAAAGAGGAGAAGAGAAAAATAATAAGAAACAAAGAGAAAAAAATTTAGAAGAAAGGAGAAAAGTAGAAAAAAACTTATTGTTCAATGTTGGGATGAGGATTGCGACTGCCATGGGTTTTCAAAACTCTTCATTAGGTATTACTTATTAAGGTTTTTATTTTTATTTTTATTTTTTAGAACTTAATGTTGTATGATTAAAGCGCTAGTTATGGTATTTGTATGACAAATTTACTTTTACTTTTATAAAAGTGGGCTTGGCCATTTGCTTTTTAGTTTTTTTATTTACAAAATTTATTAACCTATTTACTTGACATATATATTTTAAAAAATCAATGACTCTATTCCTCAAGCTTTTTTGTTTTTTCTTCTTTTTGCTCTTTTCTTTTTCTATTCTAGATCTTATTTTTTATTTCATTTATTATATTTTAAACTCCTCTAATATTTTATTATAAATTATAATTATTCCTCCCATCGTTTTGGAGTCATCTTAGGAAGCGTCCCACATTCCAGTTCTCGTCGTACGTTTTCCGAATCGTATTGCGTTCCAAGTGACATAGCTATCCACTATCCAATCGCGAGTCACGGTTAAGGTGGCAACACAAAAAGGATGGAGCTCCAACGGATCCTTCTACTAGTTCCTAGTGAGCTCCATATCCTTTAATTGTATAGTTATTATGAATTGTAGTTTGTAGGATCTTTGCCCTCGATAATGTCTTTTGAGAACTTATTTCCCACCCTATGCTCATGGGAAACTTATTTCCTATGATACCCTCCATGTAGGACGACACAAAATATTTTTTTATTTACTGTTTAGAACAAATCGCTATCTCAAATGACGGTTTGGTATAATTTTTTTAGAAAACCGCTCTTTGAGATGGTGGTTTAATCCAAACTCTAATGTTGAGGAAAAATAACAAATAAAAAACCAAGAGTAAACCACTATAGATGGCTGTTTATCTTGTTTAAAAAATTTTAATGAAAAAAATTGGCTTCCGTGAGAGCTTGTGATGCTATGGGCCAATTGCAATATTCATTAGGTAAAAACCAAAGATAAGGTTTTACATCATTGAATTGCATTGCACAGTTAGTAATGATGTGCGCATGGATTGTTGCAGTTTGGAGGTTGCCGGTACGATTCCTATTGGAGACTATGTATTCTACAATTTTTAATTTTCGGTTTTAATTTAACCAATTTACAAGCACACCGCTTTCTCAGATGGCGGTTTTCTCTTTAATAGCAACCATAATTTGAGTTAGCGGTTTGCTATGAATTTTTTAAATATTATCCTACGTGGATGGTATGGAGGGAAATATATTTCTTTGTTACGTAAAATGAGAATTATTTTATAAAAAGACAATATTTGGGGAGTAGACTCTAGTTTGTACATAATTAGCTTTCGTGATTATCTAGTATGTACTTTTGTATACTAGACTTCCAATCATCAATTTATATTAGTCTATCTTGTATGTTCCAACTTCAATTACATGGATCACTCAAAGGTTTCACATTAATTTGATCAATCTCTGTGGATTGCTTATTTATGCTGGATTGATGGTTGTTAGGTACCCTTTGAATTTAGGAAGTGTTATCCTTAGCATGTACTTAAACATTCCCATGTTCCCTAATTTCAAAATTTCACTTAGACTCGTGAAATTTCTCAAAATGATAAAACTTCTATTATTGGGAAAACAAATACTAGAAAGTAAACTAAATAATATATCTTTAGTATTCTAATATTCACTGATGCCTTAGCTCTATTCCATCAAAACTGTTGAGTCTATGAGTGCCATTACAACATTCTTCTTTGATATGGCAAACTTATTTCTCGGATAGCGTTTCGCGCATATTCTTCTTGTTAGCTTTCGCATTCCCTAACACAAGTCCCCCATTGGAACGTCCTTTGCTCGACTTTCATATTGTACATTCTGGCTATTCTATTTTGGTAGGCTTTCATTCTACCCATTATTACCTGGGACGACATTCGGTTTGGAACGGGGAACAGGAACGGGATCACGGAACGCAACCTAGATTGACTCGTGATCGATTGGGTACGAGATACAATATGTATAAAATATATATTTGAAAACAAATTAAATAAAAATGATTATTTTGGTTTAAGAAATCATTTTCAAGTTGAATTTTTTCAGATTCCTAGGTTTCGTCTCGTTTTTTCTCTCTTCTTTTTCTTTAATTTGTAAATGAAGGCCAAAATACCTTCTGAAAAGGTCTTCTACACCGGGACGTCAACTTTAGCGATTTGAAACGCGTTTCGTGGTGATTGGGGACGAACGTTCCCGGATCGCGGAATGTGGCTATGTTCCACGTTCCATGTAACTATGATTCTACCTTCCCCCTTACGTCATTACCTAGCTCAAAGTCCAAGCTCATTTTTTAGGCTCCCAGTGGAGGGTTTGAATGGTTTGAATTATTGTTACCTGGGACGACATTCGGTTTGGAACAGGGTACAGGAACTGGAACACAGAACGCAACATAGATTGACTCGGGATCGATTGGGTATGAGATATAGTATGTATAAAATATATATTTGAAAACAAAATTAAATAAAAATGATTGTTCTGGTTTAAGAAATCAGTTTCAAGTTGAATTTTTTTAGATTTTTAGGTTTCGTCTCGTTTTTTTCTCTCTTCTTGTTCTTTAATTTGTAAATGAAGGCCAAAATACCTTCTGAAAAAGGTCTTTTACACCGGGACGTCAACTTTAGCGATTTGAAACGCGTTTCGTGGTGATTGGGGACGAACGTTCCCGGATCGCGGAACGTGGCTATGTTCCACGTTCCATGTAACTATGGTTTGAATTCCTATTTCCACTTAGGAGTGTTGTAGTCCTATAAACTAATTTGAATGAAGTTTTACAAGTTGCTTCCTTTAGGGTGGTCTGGATTTGCTTATTGAAGTAATGTGTGAGAGAGAGAGAGAGAGAGAGCGAGAGCGAGAGCGAGAGAGAGAGAGAGAGAGAGTATGGATATAAATGTCAAATATATCACATATATAGCAAAGGCTCTAGCGGCTAGTTTGGGCGGTTTGGACTGCATGGTTTTGTGGAATCTGACGGTCTCTCTTCAGTTTCGCCAAATCCAATAAACCGTTTGTTTGGGTACCTCCGAGCTAATTCCAATTCGAACCTTGTTACTAGTTTTACGGTTTTATCAGCTTAGATTTTAGAACCTTCATGGAACCACGAGTCAGACCATTTCATAACTGTCATGATTCGAGACAAGTCTTTGGACAATCATTATACAAATGAAGTGATAGGTTGATTCTTTCTTAGACTTCTTGTAACTTATGTAACTCCTTGTGACTTCTGGTCCAAAGGTGTAACTTCCATGTACGAAGTGATGGGTCGTTGATTCTTTCTTGGACTTCATGTAGGGAGATAGTCCTCACAACTCTTGTTTCGCATAACCATCTTACACCCAACTATTGCTCCATGAGGATGGTTGAATTATATCCTTAAGCTAAAGACTAAAAATCTTAGAGACTAAATTATTAAAACATCCTAATTGTTCGTAATTAACTATATTACAAACCAAATAAGATAAGCACAACTTAAAATTATAAAATTGAACTAATTGAAGTCTTAGCATATTGAATTAAAATTCTAAGATGGATATAATTAACTAAAAACTAGGGCTAAATGAATTTTGCTCTTCTTTGCTTGCATCCTTGAATTATGGAGTAAACAATGGATTGTCATGTGAGGTGGGTATACCATTGTGAAGACTTTAGGGGTTTTCGAAGCTGAATTATGAAAAAAATTGATTTATTGTAGATGAAAATATGAAAGGAGGATGATTGAGATTTATTTATTTTATTTTTTTTTGTTTTTTTTTTTTTTTGAGTTTTGTGGTATATTAGAGCAAGGGAAGAAACTTGTCAATTTACTTTACAACCCTTTTCCATTTTTCGTTTTGAAAAATTGGTAAGCTTCTTAGTCTAAGTGTGCTAACAAAAAGGAATCGAGAATTATTTCAAGTTCAGCTCCGTTCCTCTCGGACTGGGGGTTTGGTCATGGTAGCCAGAGGGTTGAGTTTATTATGATAGATAGTTATACAAAAAACATTTTAAGACGACTTGATCATTTGCATTTTAGATTGAATTTCAAAGGTTTTGGTCACTATTGAATTTAGTATATGTCCTCATGTTTTGAGCCGTTTTTCAAGGTTTAGCTCTTATAAATATAACTCGTTGATTTGATACTAGTTAATAATTTTTGATGGGCTAAATGCGATAGTACTTATGCTAAATCGGTTTGTTTGGTCTAGTGTGTTACAAGTGACAAGGGAAGGAAAGGTGGTTCAATCTGATATCCCTCGACAACTAATCTATGGAACCATGGTTTATGTTCGACAAACAATTGTGTATGATGCTTCACGAGCTCTATCAAGAGCAGTTTGTATTGCCACAAGGTATAGTGCTATTCGTCGCCAGTTTGGCTCTAAGAATGGGCGTGAGACTCAGGTATTGAATACCCGACTACCAAGTTTCCCTTTTTCTCTCTGTATGTGGTTATGCTTGTGATTGTCGCTTTCTTAGATGAAAATTTATCAAAAAACTTTTTTTAAGTAATAGTTATGTTAGTTTGCTTTTTTGGTGAGGGAATTTGTACTTTCGCATGTGTTTTTGGTTATGATCTTTCCTATGTTCACGTAACTCGCATTAAAGATGTTATTCGAGGTTATTTAGTGTTATAACTATTCAATTTACTCATTAAATAGCGTTTAGTAAGATGTAGGTTATGAACTGGCCTATTAAGGGTCAAATGTTAATTAAAATAATTTTTATTAGAATACTAGTTGAACAAGAAGCTTGAGGGGTTAGTTAGAGGGAAGTAATCTCAACTTACTAGTATTGATAGAGCTTAAGGGAGAGAGAAAAAAAATGAGATTGTTTATGATGGGTATTATCTTGGCTGTTATTTCGTTTTCTACTAAAACTATTATATTATGGAAGACTTTCCAGTTCTTAGCATGGTACTATTATGATCCAAAAGCAACTTGTCATGATCAAAATCATACTTTGAGTCGTTTAGAGGGTTAGGTTCAATTTGTAGGATCAAATCGTATGATTGTGATCCCACAAACAAACATAAATAATGCTAAAATATATACTACTTAATAATATTTATGCATTTCGAAGGATTAACAACGTGAATTAAAATTTATTTAGCTTCATTTTTAACCATGAAACGGAAAAATTATAAATAATTAGTTTAAAAGTTGATATTGATAAAGTACTTCATGTTTTCAAAATTATGATTACGGGATATTTGAAACATATGTTTATGAAAAAAAAAATGAAAGATAGAATAAGAAAAAACATCAATAAGATTACATTGGTTACTTCGGATTGTAGGATCGTAGAATTGTGTTATGAATTTACCTCTCTAAATTTTAGGTCAATTAGTATCCTGGGGTCTTACTAACATTACGGCCCTACCTACGATTTAGATGGCTCACCTATATTGGATCATATTATTGTATGATCATAGATGAGATTTGAGAATCCCAATTTTAATAGCAATGCCCAAAAGATCTTTTTATCTTTTCTTTCTTTGCTCGTAAATATATTTATATTCTTTCTTTGTTCCTTGTAGGTGATTGATTACAAAACCCAGCAGAGTAGACTATTCCCTTTGCTCGCTTCTGCTTATGCTTTCAGAGTTGTAGGGGACTGGCTGAAGTGGCTCTATAGGGATGTGACCGAGAGATTGCAAGCTAATGATTTCTCTACGCTACCTGAGGCTCACGCTTGCACAGCAGGATTGAAGTCCTTGACAACATCAGTTACTGCTGTATGTCATGATCTATACTATCTTCATTATCCTGAATGCCTCAAATTTTCTTTCTATTGGATTAGCTGTTCTAGAATTGAGATTTTTATGTAAATCCTTACGAGTGTTGTATTTCACTTTTTCCATCATGCTTCATGCCTCAACAAAATATTAATGTAAGCGTGCTTGAACTCCTTTTTGGCAGAATGGTGATGGCTTATAGATGAACTTTTTGCATATACTTTCATTTTTTGTTTTTAATACATTTAAAGCTTGACCCCTTAGTGTAGTAATATATGGTTTGGTGCATGATTAAACCATATCATTACTTACCTTATTCTGTCTGAAATTCGACACAATGTCATTGATGTATTTAGGAATTGTGTTTATCATACCTGAAGAAAAGCTTTCAGCTGCTAAATCATTATTGACCAAGCCTCATTGAATGTCATTTCATACATCTCTTATTTTGCAGCTATTTTGTTGCAGGATGCTATAGAAGAATGTCGAAAACTTTGTGGAGGCCATGGTTATCTCTGTAGCAGTGGGCTGCCTGAGTTATTTGCTGTTTATGTGCCTGCGTGTACTTATGAAGGTGACAATGTTGTATTGCTTTTGCAGGTATAGCTGCATCCTTCCCTTTCTGTATCTTACTTATACTAACACAATAGACACGCCACACACCTATGCTTTGCACAAACTCAAGTTTAAATGCCTTAAATAGACTCCCTTCTACAATTTTAATTTTGATTTCCCAATTTTTCTTTTTACAATTGGAGGGGAGGGGAGGGGAGGTAGGAGATAAGTGTATGAGTTTACTTGCACTAAAATTTTGTGTTCCGATTGAATTTATGATTCATGTATAGAAGTAAATAATCATAAAATACAAGAATCATCTATGATGTAAAACTAGTAGTGAACTGTATTACAAGGGGGCAAATGGATAAGAAAAGAGAAGTGTGTTTGGCTTAAGGGTTAGGTATGAAGGTGGTGTCATGTTTGTGTTGTATACGGAGCTTAGGATTTTTAAAGGAATAGAATAAGTTTTAAGTTGTTAGGAAACTATCTTAACAACTAAAGGATATGTTGATTAGGAATGCTCAACTTAATCAACTAGTTATAGTTTTAAGTTGGGAATACTTAACGTAACTTATCACTACTCAAAAAATAAGGTGAAGGAATACGCACTTGAACTCTTAATCTCTTCAAGTTATAAGCTTGGAAGCCGACTATATTCTTAATTCAAGAACCAGTGAATTTTAACAAGCAAACTTTGTATTTTGTTTTAATCAGATCATATTTTATTCACCATCATTCATGACGATATAGGCTTCTTTTGTGAATGGTTTGGTTGTTTTGTTGAAGGATTGAGTGTAATGTTTTTTCTTATTTTTTTGGTTGTCAATTTATAGCTAATTTGCAAGCTTCATCAAATGTCAAGTTTGGATACATATCTAACTTTTCGAATATCTCCTTTATCAAGACCAACCATGAACCTTACCAATTCAATTCTTAACTTTCTACAATCTCACCAACAAAATCGCACCTTCGAACTCCTTGATGTGTCGCTTTACTAGTCTCTGATACGCCCAGTTGGACTAATACGGATACTTGTGCTGGATAAACCGGTACACTAGACCAAATATAGGTACGATCTCTTAATAGTAAAGGAAATAAATTACAATTGTGCTACCTTTTTTTGGGTTTATTTTTTCAAAACCGTAAATATGAAAATTAAGCTCCAACTATGTTCTTTGGGGTTGGAAATTTAGGGCATATGGTCGCCAATTATGAAAGCCCATTATAATCATTTTTTGAGTGACATAATCATCATCATTCTTCACTTCTCCATTGTTGATTTACCTTTAATGTTTCTTTTTTTTTAAAAAAAAAATCTGGTCATATCTTTGTTTAAATCTAGTGTTTGAGATTGTTTATTCTTCTAACATACTACTTAAGTCCAATTAAGAATAATGATGGTCACTTATTTTTTCTCTCTCTCTTTTTTCTTTTTCTTTTTTTTTAATCGTTGTACTCGTATCCAATATTACGATTGTGTTTTTGTATCCTTAATTCTAATAATAACATATTGGATAATGGATACTAGAATCTGCACACGTATTTGATACTCCTACGCGAGTCTCGGTAACATAGAGCTTAGATCCTAGCCTTATTGCTCGACTCCCCTTTTGTTTTGAAACCTTTTAACCAAATACAACATAAATGGCTAATTTGACTCTAGAAATCTTGTACTTAATTCCGTCATCAACTATTTCTTTGAATTTAAAGTATATTTCAAGGAATTGATCCTATTCTTGGTGCTTTTCGGGGTCTAAAGCATCATCAAAATTGCCCACATCAACTTTGAAATTTTATCCTTATTTCGAATAAGTTGAGTTTCTCTATTAGTTCATTTCATCATTATAGTCATTATGGCCATCATACTTTGTACCATTTGCTTTGCCCAAGCATGAGTCTATTTTGGTTTTTCGAAAATAATTCTCAATTTCTCATTCTCCTTTGTTCCGCAGTTTCATCTGATGGAGGTAGTGGTAGGTTGTCCATTTGGAAAACAAGTAATTACGTTCCCACTCCATGCTCCAAAATGATGTTAAACTAGTAGTGAATTGGATTACAAAGGGGCAAATTGACAAGTAAGAATAGAAGAGAAGCGTGTTTGGCTTAGTAGGGTTAGGTATGAAGGTGGTGTCGTGTTTGGATTGTATGCAAAACTTAGGCTTTTAAAAGGAATATAACACGTTTTAAGTTTGGAAACTCAGTTAACAACTAAAGGATATGTTGATTAGGAATGCTGAATGTAATCAACTAGTTGTAGTTTTAAGTTAGGAATACTCAACTTAACACTACTCAAAAAAGTGAAGGAATACTCATTTTCACTTAATTTCTTCAAACTTATAAACTATGAAGCCATTTGTATTCTTAATCCAATAACAAGTTAATTTTAACAAGCAAAACTTTGTAATTTTGGTTTTTATTAGATCATGTTTTATTCATCATCATTCATGAGAATATATACTACTCGACATGCATAGAATGGACAACTTAAAAGACTCCTAAAGACTTCTAATACTCGGTTACCACCAACCAAGTAACTTACATTAGTATGGCTTTTCTAATACTCATGTTCTATTTTATTTCTTGAATCGGTTATGGTTGATTAGGATGGTAACTAAGTTAGTTTCTCTATTGGTCTTTAAAATATTCTTACTGAAGTGGTCAACGTTAAAACGACAATCATTTGGAGCTTGTTTATTTTTTGCTTATGTACTTCCTTGATCATTTAAGAATCAATCGTGGACATTAGTATGGCTTTTCTTTTCGGACGTCCTAGTGTTTGCTGATGTGTTTTATAGAAGTTTTAGTTGGAGTCTGCCTATTTTCTTCTGTGAACTGATGAAGTTTCTTATAAAAGGTTTCCCTTATTTTGCTAGAAGGTGGAGCCTCGACGTATTACGTTATTTTTGACATTTGAGTTTTTAATGTGGCAACGACTATACTTAGTTGTGTTGGCCGGTCAAATTTTTCGAAGTCTATTCAAAACTTAATTCTAGTGAGCATTATTAGTCCCTGCTGTTCCGGTCTAAAGAAAAAGAATGAAGAAACTTGTGATGGACTGGTTGTATAGTCAGAGCTTGACATGCGTGTGGCATGGGTGTTATTCAACAATCTATTTGTTTATATATGGCAAATTATTTTTCTTCCTTTCTTTAGGTAGCTCGATTTCTCATGAAGACCGTGTCACAAATAGGATCGGGGAAACAACCTGTCGGAACTACTGCTTACATGGGAAAGGCAGAGCATTTGATGCAGTCTCAAAGTAGTGTTGAGAAAGGTTTGATATGGCTTCCATGATATTCTAGAATGTGTGTTTGGTAAACAAAAATGTTTTAGTAATTTTGAACATCTAAGCACAGTTACATTGTGTTTAGATAGAAGAAAATTGAAGGAAGTAAAAAGAAAAGAAAAGATGGGAAATGGAAGGATTGAATTTCTTTCATTTGGCTACCAAGAGGAGAAGGAAAGGTAATGGAGGGAAAGGAATTGCAAGGAGGAACTCCTTTACATTTTAAACAAAACAAATTCACCAACATTGGAAAGATTTGAGGGGAAACACAGTGATCTTCCCTCCCTTACCCTTCCTTTTCTTAATTTCCTTTCAAAAATGTAACGTTCTTTTGTCATGTCATGGATGATACATTGTTATTGTGTATTTGTTTTAGACGTTACTATGTTACTGATGGCATGTTTACCTTTTCGCATGCAGCTGAAGATTGGCTGAAGCCTGAGAATGTACTGGATGCTTTTGAAGCACGATCGTTGAGAATGTCCGTTTCATGTGCTAAAAAGTTGAGCGAATTTTCTAATCTAGAAGAAGGTAAATTTTTACATAATTTGGCATCATAGGATTTTTTTTTTTTTTTTTGCAAGCCAGATTTATAGATTATTGAGGATCGTTTTGAATTTTAAGGAATGTGAAATAGTATTTGTTTTTTATACATATTTTTTTTATTGCTTGTAACCTTTTACAACTGTTATTTGAGGAACACTAACATGTTGGTGCTTTTTATACGGCAAGGATATTTATGTTTTAACTTGCTATGACCTATTTAATCAGGCTTTTTAGAACTCTCAGCTGATCTAGTGGGGGTATCCACGGCTCACTGCCAGCTTATAGTGGTTTCAAAGTGAGTGATCATCTCCATTCTTTTCTCCTTTAGTAGCTTAGCTAACTTATATACTCAATTTATTTCTTTTTTGGACTTGCACGTACTCGTGTGTTGTATTTTATGAAACTGTATGATCGTCTTTATTGCTTATCAGGGTAGTACTTTTGCTGATCACATATGCGTAATTGTCAGCATTTCAAAGTTACCATAAATTGCATTTATCACAACTATTTGCTCAATTGATTTAATGTTAATATCAGTTACCCTCTTTCAGCATCATTTTCATTCTTTTAAATGATAGCTTAGTTGCACATTACAATAAGTAGTTCTGAGTTAAGTTTACCCTAGCAATAAATTTAATGTTTGCTTTTATCCTGGGGGTGATGTTTTATAAACCTTGAATCGTACTCGTAAATGAGGTGTTGGAGCAAAATTTCTCTCCGGTAAACTAGATTATTCTTTTGTTTTCCAATTTATTTTCCCTTTCTTCTGTCTCTAAATTTTCTACCGCGGAACTAAATAAAAATAATGTTTTAAACTTTCGGTGAAATCATTTTTATCCAATTTTAGTTATGAGAAGGAACCAGACATATTCGCGATCTTTTAATTTTAAAACATGTTTGTATACACGGAGATGTCTTTTTTTCTTCCTTTTTTTTCCCAAAATTCAGATTTGATACCCTCTGTGTCTTGCTTCTTTATTAGGTTCATTGGGAGATTGGAAGAAGACATACCCGGGGAAGGAGTTAAAGAAGTGTTGCAAGCACTGTGTGGTATCTATGCTCTTTCATTAATAGGCAAGCACCTAGGTGATTTCCTGTCCACTGGCTGCATCACTTCTAAGCAAGCTTCCCTTGCAAATGATCTCCTCCGAGCATTATTTTCTAAGGTATTTTGTCGCTTTCAGTATACTTTAGCACTATATTTTCTTTTCCTGAAATCTTTTATTTGCTCACGTCCATGATTCCATGGCTACTTAGGTGCGTCCAAATGCAATTGCTCTTGTCGATGCGTTCAACTACACGGATCATTTCCTTGGTTCGGTTTTGGGTCGATACGATGGAAATGTATATCCAAAGCTGTACGAGGAAGCGTGGAAGGATCCTTTGAATGACTCGGTTGTTCCTGATGGTTTCCATGAGTATGTTCGACCTATGCTGAAGGGTCGGGTTCGAACCTCTAGGCTATAATCTGTACCTTGCATTGTTATTAGTGAAAATCAAATGTCAAGAATAGGGGGAACTAAGTGTCCTCAAAAGTAAAGGAAAAAAACTTGTTTATTGATGTAATAGAAATGCCAATGTAACTCCGGTATTACATTGTGTTTGTAGGACACAGATTTGAAAGTTTGGTGTTTGGTTTGAATTTGAATCAAATTTAAATTAAATAAAATTGAATTTTGTTTTAATTGATTTATTGTAATTCTAAATTATATTTTTTATAATTCAAATTGAATCTAGCTGGATTTCAAAATGCCAATCAATATCAATTGATTTAATCGAATTGATCGAATTTACATTTTGTACTGAATCGACCATATAACATCGAAATATTGTGTTGCATAGAATTGCTAAGACAATTTTGCCTATTTTTTCTTCGTATTTATCTTTCTTCAAATATCAACTATAAAAAATGGCTGAGAATTGAGAGCTATTTATTTTTAGCAAAATGAACAGTGCAAAGTCTGCTAACGCCCCACAGAGCTTTGTTAAAATTCATAAACCCATAATACATGTTCACTCTTCGTCTGTTAGCAACAACTATCACCATGCCTTGCAATCTCAAATGCGTTCCTTACCATTCCATTTTCACCCAATTATAATGGTGAAACTTGAACACAATTTTAAGGGGCAAAGTTATTAAAAAAGATTGAATTCTACTAAAATGTAGCTAATCAATACTATAAACAATCATAACTTAAATTTTGGATCAATGTAAAGTATATTAAATTTGTAGATGTAGATGTGATTTTAGTTGGACCAATAACATTGTAAGTATACATTAAAATCATGATAGGATTACGTTATTGTAAACAATTTCAATTCTACTTAGCTAAACTATAAAATTAATACAATACAATATGAGTACGGTTAATTAATCCTTTTTAAACTAAAATTCTGACTTTAAATGGATTTCTTGGGGGACCGCGTGATATGCTTAAGTTAATTATTTTTTCAAATACATATTTAATTTAATCATGATATTTACATTTACATTTGAATTATTTGATTTATCGAACAACCTTTTATCCTTTGCACCTTTATAGCAAATAGACGGTCTAAAATATTTTCACTCGTATTATTATTGATAGAAATATATAATAGAGGAGTACAAAACTCGACACGGTAGCTTACGCACGCGACCCCACACTAGTCTAAAAAAAATTGGGCACATTCCTGGGTGGGTGGTTTGGTCACCGTTTTTCCCAAGATCGGTGAAAAAAGCCAAACACAATAACAATTGGGAAAATTAAGTGAGTGAAAATAAAGCAAACATAATTCAATTGGATATGGATTTCTTCAGAAAGATCCATCTTCATTCTCATTTTTCCAAAATAGGCAAAAGATCCATTAGTTCATCGAAAATTTCTGAACAGTCCCTAAATCCTCCTCTCACTCATGGGATCCATGTCTTCCATTGCCCTGTAAGTTTTTCTTGTAATTATTTATTTCTTTGTCTTTTCATTTAACTTTTTTTTTTGGTGCCATCCACCTTATTTTGTTTCAAGATTGAATCTATTTGGTAGTAATTTTGAAATATTGAAATTTATGGTAATGTAGGATGCGATTGGTATTATAGCAAAGTCATGAGAATGTATTGCTTTAGCTTAATTTGTTGGAAGTTTGAAATAGTGATTTATTTGGAAAAGTAGGATGCAGTTGGTATTGTAGCAAAGTTATCAGAATGTATCGCTTTAAGAGGTGGAAACATTCTTGGAGCTGATATTTTTGTACCTGAAAACAAGCATGTCTTTTATTCAAGAAGGTTATTCTCTTTGCTTTTGTTTTTTTTCTTTTTTTTTGTTCTCGTATCTTTGTTTTGTTCTTTAAATTTAGAACCTTATTTTGCCATGGACATGGTGATTTATGTTTTTTTGGAAATTTTTTAAAGTCAGTTAATCTTCATTTTTGTTCCTTTTTTTTTTTACTGAGGCTGAAGTCAGTTAATTTTTGTAATGATTTGATTGAGACTTGGGAGGTTGGGTCACGTTTCAAATTTGAAGTTGTTGTGTTGATTTTTAATGATTTGATCTCAAGTAACATTAATAGATGATAGCAGTTGTTTATGAATGAGATTTTTTTTGTTAAAGAAGAAGATGCCAGTTGATAGCATACTATTGATTTGCAAATCCATTACACGACCCATGAATAGTAAAATACCTAAGTCGATATTTATGATTGTGGAAATCGGGGGAAAATGATGGGGAGTGATTTGGTCGAATGTATTTTCATTTGTTTGGAGGAGAGTGATTTGGAAGGAAGTGATCGAATGTAAAATAACTTCAATCATCTCATTTTCCTCATAAAATTCATTCCAACGTATTACCATTGGGAGTAATTGTTTGGAAGATAAATGGAAAGATTATAATAAGCAATTTCATTAATTTTTTTAGTGGTCATATTTCTTCAAAAGTGGAAAGATTTGGAAGTAAAATCGAATAATAAATGAAACATTCCTTATTATTCTCTTCCCATTCCTTTCCTTTCCCTCTCTTCCCTTCCCGTTCTCTTCCTTTCCTTTCCCTCATATGTTGTTATCTAAGTGTAAAGCTATTAGTAATTTGGCTTTTGTAGTTTCTCCTTTTTATTCTATTATGAATTCTTATTGCTACTACCTTAAGAAGGATACCAGATGAGTTTGTGATAGTTATTAGTACAACTCTAGAAAGTAAAATGCAATTTGAGGTAATAATGTGGTGGTAGTTGCAAAATGAAGGATGCCATTGTTGTGAGGAAATGATGACAGTGTACTCCTCTATAGAAGGAATTCAATTTTCTATTCCCAAACATGTGAGATGCGTATTATGGTATCAAGGGACATGTTGCGCATTATTGCGAATTCAGCGTGCATTATTCTTGTTCTTAAAATTTGTTTTGGTAAAAAGGTAAAGACGAGTTATGTCACCGCCTGTAGGCAATCGTTTTCTTCAATGAAATTGCTTCAGCTTTTTTATTGTTCATTGCCCTTTCCCCAACCCCACTCATGGCCTTTCTGAAAGGCACTGCTACATTTACTTGTCATAAATGAACACTTTAGTTCCTAGGTGCACAAATGCAATGTGATTTGTGTTATATCAATTAGGGTAGTGCCCATTCAGTTTCAACATGACAAATATTTGCATTTTTGCTTCACAGCGAGTTTGTTTTTGATCCTTCTAAATGGCCAAGGGAGCAAATGGATGAGGACTTCTTCAAAATTTCAGAAATGTTCAACGCGCTTAAATCAGTTGTCCGTGTGCCTGATTTAGATCCAAAATACAAAATTGCTGTTTTTGCTTCAAAACAGGTCATTTCCCCTTTTTTATGTACTTATTTTCTTAATCATGTACTCTGACCTATAGTTGTTCCATAGTTTTTGTAGTTAGATTGATGTATTACTCAGTATAGTCACATCGGAAGTGTTCGTTTGTTATTTTTTTTCTTAGGATCATTGTCTTGTTGACTTGCTTCATGCGTGGCAGGATGGGAGACTGCCTGTAGATATAACAAGAGTGATAAGGTTATTGTTAGAGACGGTCTTAGCATGCCTTTTTAGTCTCTTCGGCCAATGTGGGCATTGATTGATTCTCTTCTTGAAATTATTTTTGTTGCAGCAATCATCATAGACACCCAGACTCTCATGTGATGCGTTTTCTTGAGCGGCAGCGAATTCCTTATTATTTCTTAAAATTAACTGAAGGAAAAAACATTGAGGAAGAAATTTTGGATCTAGTCAAGGACACGGATTTTCTAGTGCTTGCTAGGTATATGCAGGTATCTCAATCTTCCAAATATTTACTTGCTGGTTCAACTAAATGTCTTTGGTACTTGCTAATACAAAGGCAGCTTTTATACACGTGCAAAATAATTTGATTTAAGATATTAGATTCAAGTTAAATTTGGTTAAAGAAAGAACGATATAGAGTTTTGGTTGGCGACTGTTGCTATTTATCTTTGAAATAAGTTGGGAGTCTTTACTAACACAAGCATCTTACGGCCAGACAGAAATACTGTCTTACTTGCCTCTGTATAAACTTGGCAAGATGCATTTGTACTGTAGAGGGTAGAAGTAACCTTGTAAGTGAAATGATTGATGTACTACGAACCAGAAGCGATTAAACGGGTTAGGAATGTTGAGGAATGAGGTGGTCGATGCAATTAATGGACTGGAGCAATTGTGCTTGTAATTGAAATGAAATGAGAAATAAACAATTCAAACAAACAAAAACAAATTTACAGAGTTCACCATATAAAGTTTACGTCCTCACTTAGGCTAGTTTTTATTATTGTTTATAGGACGAGCATAAGCTCACTAATATGAAGAAAATTACAATGGTAGAGATACTAATTGACTAGGTTAGAGAATGGGGAGAGTATATTGGAGGCTAATGTGTTTGTGTCTAAGGGTTAAAATAACATCACTGAGGCTTACATGACCTTTCTATATATAGAGGAACAAGTACTAAAAAAAACCAAAGCACTAAGAAACAGAAAGTGATCAAGACCTTCGCTCGATTGACCAATAGGCTCGCTCAATCGACTGAAGAAGGAGCATCCTATTTTGAGGATCAACAATGTTGCCTGCTCGATCTAGTGGGAGGGCTCGATCGGGCCATGCTTCGCGAGACAATCTTCTTTAACGTTTCTTGCACAATCTCCCAAGCCACCCCAACTTCCCATTTACTTGTACCAAAATGGAAACTCCTTTCTTGGGCAATATTTCCACCATCGCTAACCTTACTAAGCCAATACAGCACATGGCATATGCTCCAAGTAAATTGAGAAAAAGCTCTTTGATGATTCCTAAAATCTCTGGTTAATTTGGCAACAGAAACTATTGAGATTTGATCTCTTCTTCCCGTACTCCATGACTCCATTTAGAAGAGTTCAAACATATCTAAACTAAGTCAAACCTCACGTAAACCAAGTGACCAATCACAACAGTAAGATGTGATCGTCTTTGGAAATTAGGTAATCAGATGTTCAGTACCCTTTGATGTTAAGGAACTCTGTTGTGGAGTGTTAAAATTAGTGGCCTCCAATTGTTTCAGGGAGCAGCTTATGCTTTGTTCCGATTTGCTATTGGATGTTGCTAAATATTCCTTTGTTTTTGCAGATATTGTCCGGAGATTTTCTGAAAAGGTACGGAAAGGACATCATTAACATTCACCATGGCCTTTTGCCATCATTTAAGGGCGGGAATCCTTCAAGACAGGTTCAAATGTTTTTTCTTGTATTGTCTTGGTTATTTCCTCTATCTGCATGATATTGTTTGTTTCTTCGGCTCATATTTGTGGTCAAAATTCACAGGCGTTTGATTGTGGAGTAAAATTGATTGGTGCCACTAGTCATTTTGTGACAGAAGAACTTGATGCAGGACCTATCATTGAACAAATGGTATGTGCTTCTCAGAAACATATGTTTACAGTTAGTATCATATGACTGTCACTGCTCTAATGATGTCCGCTTTTGAGTTCGCTGACTTCTAACTACAAAGATTTAGGGATTCTCTTATTCCAAAACTCATCCACCCCTGCAAGTCTAAGAAAAAATAAGCAATACTCATCTGTCCCTTTGAATTTGCTACATTACGTAAATCGACGTTAGAGCCTTTTGGATATTGTGTAGCAAATTTAAAGGGAGGGATGAAGTATTTCAAGTAAAGCACAAGCGACCCTCGTTTGAGCATATATTAACTAGGCATTGGAGTAATGACATGCTTGTTTGTTATGGATCCATTTGATAGATTGAGCATCATTAACTAGCTGGCATATTTGAAAGTGTAGGTTGAGCGAGTGTCGCATAGAGATAACTTGCGAAGTTTCGTACAGAAATCAGAGAACCTTGAGAAGCAATGTCTGTCGAAAGCAATAAAGTATTACTGTGAGCTACGTGTTCTACCTTATCTCGATAACAAGACCGTCGTGTTCTAAGAGGAAAATGCTTTAGGCACGTCTAGCGTATGTATATACTAATTACTATCATTCATTTTTACCCAGCTTTTTTTACAAAACATTCACATAAAATAAAGCTAGATATATAATTTTGATTATCTTTGCCATTGAATTGCTACAACGATCATATATAGTTGCAAGCCTAAAAGTGTGGATCACATAAAGATACAGTGAAATGTTTGGGAACCATCTGAACTTATGTTTTTGATGTTTTCTGTTGCACTCTGTCCTTTTCTTTTTTACCCCTTTGAGATAATTAAATTTTATTTAGACCTTGACATAAATTCTGTTATTTGCTATTTCACTGGTTCTGGCTGCTCAAATTTCTCATTAATCTATTGCTATTTAATAAAAGTAAAATACTTCAGATATTAGAGTGTAATTATATACTATATTGTTTTTATTTTCTTTCAATATGTAATTGAATTTACTTGGAATACCATATTATATTATAACTAGATAGATACCCGTTCCATTGCACGGTTTACGTACTTAATTTATATATATTATAATAAATTCATGCGTACAAACATTATATGAATCATGATATATAATAACTTACTAAAATATTATTATATATAGTTATATATATAAATTATATGTAACAAATGGATTTCACAAATACGTTTTAAAAAAGATAAAAAAAATTAACATTTTAATTAAAAGTTCATATATTAATCATAAATTACTAAATGACGATATGAAATTTAAACATTGTAGCTAAATATTTTGTACAACAATTTTAATAATTTTTATCATTGTTTTATTTAAAAGAAGTATCACATTACACTATAAATTTTGAATGCCATGGATCTAAAATGTTTTAAATGAATGAATGTTACGTAGTAGTGCCTATATGCAAATATTATATACTATAAAAATGATAATGTTCTTATATAGAGTGTGATACTCGTATACATGGTAATTATGTAGTTGCCAATCAAGTTTAGGTCAATATCCTAATTATGTAGAAATTAGTAAACTTTGTTTTGGCTTATAATTGCATCCTCAAAGACCTACAATTGAAATTAATACGGTATTTATTTACATACTAGGATAGAAACCCGTGCAATGCACGAATTTTTAAATATGTTTATATCTTAATGAAATTTTAAGACGAACGAACATCTTCGATTATTGATGTTTTATAGAAGAACATCTTCCATTCATATTTGGTTGATCTATACTCACCCGCTGCAAGGTTAACTCTAAATTTTGCAAAAAATATAATTTTCCTAACACACATGATTTAAAATGAGTTAACATTGTAAATTTTCCCATTGAAGCCATTATAGATGTTCCCTTTTCGTCCACCATGGATTAAGTGAATAGATGTGGTCACATCTCTCTCTTTATACTTTCACATATGTATGACCTTTGTATTAATTTTCCATGTCCCCCTATAACTCTGTATAACCTGAATGTAATTTAAGCTCACGGTTATAATTGAAAATATTATTCACTAACACTGAAGCTTGAGAAATAAGAAATGATATGAGCAAATAATTAAGTTGATCAAATGGTGTATTTATATTGTAGTTCATGCCATTCTATTGAAAGACAATTTCTATTTTTGTCAACTTATAAAATTGATTGAATTGAAATTCCTTCAATTAATATTCCTGTCATTAATAGAAATTATAATTTTTTATTTTCGTAAAAGAATAATATTGTCTGAATTGAAGTTACTGCAATTATTACTCCTGCCATTATTCCTGCCATTAATATTTATGTCATTAATATAAATCTAATTTTTTATATTTGTAAAGAATTAACTTGACTGAATTGAAATTCTTGCAATTATTCCTGCTATTAATATGAATGCAACATTTTATTTCCGTAAATGATTAAAATTGATTGAATTGTAAATCATCTAATTAATACTCCTGTCATAAATACTCTTATAATGTTGACCAATAAAATAATTACAATTGACACTCTCATATTCACTCTAATTTTCTATACTATACATCAAAATTAATAGCGTATGATATTACAATTGTCAATGATACTAAAATCATATCAATATCTAATTATGTCAACATTGCCATAATATTTTACTTGTTGAAAATAATCAAAAATGTAGGAATTAAGCTCAATTATATATATGGTATCAAAATATTATAATCGTCCTATGAAATTATATAACTATTTTATTTGGTCAATGTTGCCGTATTAATCCTAAATATTATAATTGTTAAAAATAATCACTTTTAAAGTATTTGCATCTTTATATAGAATATTATTAAATATATGATATATGATACTCTCTTCGTTCTTTTAAGTTCTTTCACCTTATTATAACGAATAGTTTCAAAAGTTCTTGCACTTTAGAATACTTTTTATTTTTGGAAAGTTTTCATCCCACTTTTACTCCTTAAAACCTCACTTTCCTTACTTCATACTACTATTTAATTAATTTCTCTTTCATACTTCTAATACAAACATTACTTCACACTACTATTCAATTATTTTTTCTCTCATAATTCCAATACAATTATTATTTCCCACTAATATATTATTAAAATAATACCACTATCACCAAAGATTTCATCTTTCTTAATATCCGTGAAAATCCCAAAGTGAAACATTAAAAAAGAATGGAGGGAGTAATTATTACATAACAAATTATGCAGTAATCAATTAGATTTAATAAAAAGATTAAATCTGTTATGCCTTTTTTATTTGAAACTTCTGTTTATGATTTTTGGGATTATATTAAATTAATTAAAATCTGTTATTTGTTATTTTTTATGCTAGGCTTATTGATTCGTTTAATATTGATGTTTCAATAGAAATATTGAGTTGGAATTCAAGGAAGGGTTTGTTCCATGTTAAATATGGGTATTCTTATTTCATGTTACAATACCCGACTACGCTAGCTTATTTTTATTAGTATTCATTAGTCATGACTTTGCATATTATATATAGAATGTTCTATTATATATGAAAAGTGATAACTATTGCATAATCAATTATGCAGTGATTAATTAGATATCGGTTAACATGAAACTTTTTTTTTTGCTAAATTCTAATAATATTTGGATAATATTTGGATATATAAGAGCTCCTTAAAACTATTTGGAAAAATAAGTTTATTGTCTGTTCGCAGTTACTAACTGCGAACAGACACCTTAATGGGCTGAAGACTGGGTTTTGGGCGTCAGGTCTGTTCGCAGTTAGTAACAGCGAACAGACCAATAAGCAAAAACACCATGTTCGCTGTTACTAACAGCGAACAGGCAGTTTTTGCTTTTTGGTCTGTTTGTTGTTACTAACTGCGAACAGACCTGGGGCATCAATACAATCCAGTAGCTTATTTTGCGAGGCATTCTCCATTTTCCCATTTCTTACATGTTCTATATAATTAAGTTAAGGTAAAGAATTATATGTAAACATCAAAGTAATTAATTGAAATACTTAAAATACATAATTCATCGTCCAAAATACAAATACGACAAAAAATTGTTCAACTAAAAAAATTGTTCAACTAAAATTGGCGTTGTGCACAACTACGCCTGTTATGTTGATTGTTCCCATCGATGCCAATAGCAGTAAGTAGCTTTCCTTTGCATTTTCCATACAAATGAGTACCATCAATGACAAGTACAGGAAGGCAATGCGCAAATCTATCAATGCAAGGCTTGAATGCCCAAAATAACCTTTTGAAAACATTTACACCAGGGCGCTCTGATTTGTATAACCATTCCATAGCCATACCTGGGTGTGCATTTCTCAAAGCTTGCATGTAACGTGGGAGACGCTCATATGACTCTTCCCAACTACCATAAATCTCTGCGATTGCAGCTTGCTTTCCAGTCCATGCTTTGAAGTAACTAATCCTTTGATGGTACATTGTGTTTACCATCTCAATGATCACACCAACCTTAAGAGTTGGATCCACCCCAACACATTCTTTGATAAAATGACTAATGATAGCTGAATTCAAATGGCGTGCACCCAAGCTATGGTTGTCGCTAACACAAGTAGATGTATGTGGAGTTGTGGACCTTTATAAGTCACTATAGTCCAATCACTATTCTTTTGTCGAGCACGAAGTTTCCAACCACAAGAATTGGGACACACTAAATCAAGCACACTCTTGTTAGACGTTCGACAAGTATATGGTTGATTAGCCTTGATGCAATAACTCTTTACCGCTTCAATCAAAATTTTCTTGCTCGAAAACTCCATACCCTTAACAAATTCATCTCCCTCAAGACTACATGAATTTTGAGCCCCCATATAGTCCAATCATCTCTTTCTACATTCTATTCTAATTGATCATAAAAAGGAACAGAAGACGATGTGGTCTGTGTAGGTTGAACATTGTCACCTACATTAACAAGCACTAACTGTTGTTCACGTTCAACCCCTTCATCATCCCGTTCTCCTTCATCACTCAGATCATCTTCATCATGATCTCCCTCATCACTTAAACCATCTTCTTCATAATCTCCCTCATCACAATCAAGCCCTCCATCATTACTTACTCTCTCATTATCTTGATAAGTTTCTTCCTCATTGAACACATATTGTTCAATAGAGTCGTGGTATTGTGGGCTAGAACTTGATTCGGTTCTAACATTATTAGTTGGGTCAGGTGCTAGAGACACAAGAGTGAACATTTGGGAAGGAGGGCGATCAAATTGAGATAAATGCTCCATTATTCCAGTGAATGATTGCATGAATAGAGTCGAAGAAGGGACATTTTCATTGATATTTATAGGGACTTGTTCAATAAATATCTCCGTACTAGTACACCCCAAATTCCTAACAAGAGCCCACTAAGCATTCATTGAGTACTCATCATCAAGTGACACAAGAGTAGATGTCGATTGGCTAGTAGGGTATTTTATTTTCAGTCTTGATTCTACCATATGTCTATCAAAACCATAAACTTTATACAACTCAACAAACTCACAAAAAGACATATCAATTCTTGCAACAATTGGTCTTAAACTTCCACCTTGATATATCACTACATTATTATTTTCAACAATAACACCAGTACATCTACACATCAAAGGACAATCCATAATTTTAAAATGTTTATAAAATTACCTCAAATGTGTATAAGGAAGTATGTATAAGTTCAACTCCTGCATAAGAAACAAAATCAACATTACTAGAAGAACTTAGAACTTGAAAAATTAAAAGGAAATTAGTTCAATGACCTAATAAACGTACCTTTAATAAGCAAAGTCAACAATGATATCTAAGGAAATAAGGGATGATAACAATTACACTAAAAATGGGGAAGAAATGGAAGGAGGAAGAATTTATAGGATTAGAGGGAAAGAGCGAAATGGCCTCGAAAATAAGCTACTGGAATGTTATAAGTGTTTCAGTTCTGTTCGTAGTTACTAACTGCGAACAGACCAAAAACAGCAAAAAGATTTGTTCCCAGTTAGTAACAGCGAACAAACCAAAAACATGAAAGAGGTCTGTTTGCTGTTACTAACAGCGAACAGACCTTTTTCATGTTTTTGGTCTGTTTGCTGTTAGTAACTGCGAACAGAACTGAAACACAAACCCTGCCCAAACCCAGCCTTCAGCCCATTAAGGTGTCTGTTCGCAGTTATTATGTTTTTGCTTACACAGTTACATCTACTAAATGATTGGAAGAAATTATGACCATTGAAAATATTCTTGTTAGATAAGAATTGACTGAATATAATTTTGAAGTATTTTTTTCTTGCCTTTCTCTTCGTCGTTGCATTGTTTAACCCCTACCTCTATACTTTCAATTGCTAATGGTCAAGGATGAGGGTTGTAACTTTTAAGCTGCTATGCAAATTAATAGTTCTTATGCTGCATAATTTGTTTTGCAAATGAACTGTAAAGTGGAAAAATGGTTCTGGTTTCTGGAAGAGAGAGGGCTTTGTGACCTCATATAGTTCTCCCCAGTATAACCACTGAGATGGTTGGGGTGACTTGTGAATTGGAGTTGAATATTGTACGTTAGAATTTTCAAGGAATTGGAATACTATAAATAGCATCTTTGTTTTTGATCTTGGCGTGCTTTTTTAGTGCACTAAGTTTTTTGATCCTTGGTAAGAAGCTGCAGGTTGTGATTTGTTTCACAATTAATAGGAGAGCTTACCCTAAAATCTTATTTGGAGGGAGTGAGAGCTTACGAAAAGTGCTGCATTGCATTGGATTTCCCCCAATATGATAAATGGGATTAAGTCCTAATGTCCCATGCCTTGTCATTGGACTAAAAAATTTCCAAGGCTCTGCAGTCTGGATTTGTGTGCTAGATCTTTAACCGATGCAAATACTGCAATGCTGCCAACTTTTAGAAATCAAAAGGGAAGAACAATGATGTATGTTATTGAATGGGAGTACATACAAAGTACAATGATGGTTAGCTGACGACACAAGGACCAAGGCGGTCATGACCACATTTTAAGGTGGAGTCTTCTGTCTACTATTATTTACCACTCTATTGTTCCTGGTTTTTTGGAAACACCAAATATCAACCCTCTATCATTTCTTACCTTTGCCTCCTAATTTACTCTTATGCTATGATTGGAAGGAACAAAATAAAGGCAAATGATGGTAGAAGATGGGGAGGGAAGGGAAACGAAGGGAAGATAATGGAAACATGAGTTCCTTAAGAACTTGTATAAAATGAGTACTTCCAACTATGGAAAGATTTGGAAGGGAAATCTAATTCTTTCTTCTCTTCTCCCCTCCCCCCAGCCCTCTCCCAAATGTTATCCAAACTTATGTTCTTGATTTTTTGGTTTATCATTCTGGTCGAAATAGGCTTCTTGATTACTGACTGAAATTTAGCATGGGGTATTTTTAGTTATGAGATGGTGATTAATGTTTTTGGTCTTTATGCCCAATGCCACAGTTTCATGCTTTTTTTTTATTTGAGTAGCATAAATACTCATGTATCCTTGTCTCTTTAATTACCATAACGACATTTTTGACATGTAATTCTTTTACACATACTTTCTGGTTTTATTCCTCCCATTGGCAAGCATCAACCTAAGGACTGAAATTGAAATCGAACCACTAAACTCCCTCTCCACCCTTTCTTTTCTCAAATCCTCTACCAGATAATTAAACAAGAGCTATTTATAGTATGTGTTGGTTGAGAAGGTGGATATATTGTGGTATGATCAGACAAAGGAAGTTCCTCATCTTAACATTCTAATTTCTATTGGTTGTATTTACTACATAGGTTGTGTAGTCTGTGAATGAACTTGCTCAACTCATTAAAGATCTGTCAGTTCTTTTGATCGACAAGGTTACTTCCTTTCTTTTTTGTATTGGTTCATATAAACTCATTTGTGGTGTGGTGATTGAAGTTCGCATTGCTTGCAGGGCACCATAGTTGATCGGATAGACTACAACATCCAGAACGTTAATGCATCAGTTGAATAGGGTTTTAAACAGCTTCAGAAAGTATTCACTTTTGACTCACCTTTTCATCTTCTCCTTTCTCACAATAATCGAGAAAAATTGAGAAAACTAAGGGTTTAAGTGAATTAAAAAGTAATCTGGGAGGCGGGGATTAAGTATTTTCAATGTTACCTGGTTTAATATTAATTGACAATAAAAATTCATAACATATCTTATCGAATTACAATACTTAATAAGTGATTTTAAACTTATTTTCTAAGAACCGTTATTTTTCCATAAGCTCTGATTATGCAAATTACTAGCGCCAAGCTCAAAAGTGTACCTTGGGGTATCTGCATGAAAAAAGAAATGCATGAAAGAAGAGGACGTAAACAAAAGATCAGGATGAGTTAAGAAAGAGAAAGATGAAAGGGAAATCGAATGGTGATGAACAAAGAAAAACGCTAGAAAATAAGGAGGAAGAGAATTATAGGAGTAAAAGATATGAAAGAAGGGAAGAGAGTGGACAAAAAGTATGAAAGAGAGAAAGTAGCGAAGACGATGGGAAGCAACGAAGGAACTGGGAAAAGAGAGATGATGACGATTATTTTAACCGAAAGCGAGGCAGAGATGAGGAACAGCTGGAAGGCAGTAAGTCGTCAGGCGGGAAGAATAGGGCAGTGAGGTAAATATAAACACTAAATAGAGCAACAACAAAAAAATACGATTCCACATCAAGATTCAACTGTACAAACATAAGCGTCTTTGCTCTACCACCTAAAGATAAACAACTACAGTTAAACTACCAACAATAACGAAAAAGTACATATGACAGATAAGAGCGCGAGAGGCATGAACTTAAAGTTAAGGAGAAGCTTGGGAAAGGGGATAATAGAATGAAAAAGCATGACAAATAAAAAGATTCACCCAGGAGGCATGAGAAAAGAAGGAAAATATTGATCAAGAAAGAAGGAAGGCAGGAATGGAGCTAGAGAACTATGATCGGATACAGATAGAGAAGTAGGAGAAGAAATGCATGAAAGAAGAGGACGAAAAAGAAAGGATGAGGATGAGTTAAGAAAGAGAAAGATGGAAAGGAGATCAAATGGTGATTAGCAAAGGGAAAGGCGAAAAGATAGAAAAGAGGAGGATTATAGAAGTAAAAGGCGTGAAAGAAGGGAGGATAGTGAAAAAGGAGTAAGAAATAGAGAAAGTAAGGGAGATGATGATAAGCAAGGAAGGAACTAGGAGAAGAGAGATGAAGACGAGTATTTTAGCCGAAAGCGATGAAGAAGCAAAGAAGAGCTGGAAGGCAGCATGTTGGAAAGGCGGGAAGAATAGAGTAGTGGATGTAAATATCGGGATAAAACACAGTTAAGCAAAAACACAAAAATGACATAAAGGAACTAGAGAGGCATGAACGTAAAGTTTGGGAGAGGCTTAAGGAAAATTTAGTAAAGGAGAAGACAAGCAGAAACAAAGCTAGAGGACTATGATCGAAGAAAGATGGAGAAGAAGGGAAAAGAAATGAATGAAAGAAGAGGATGGGAAAGAAAGGATATGAAGAAGTAAGATGGAAAGGAGATCGGATAGTGATGAGCAAAGAAAAACACTAGAAGATAAGAAAGGAAGAGGATAATAGAAGTAAAAGTCGTGAAAGAAAGAAGGAGAGTGAACAAGGAGTAAGAAAAAAAGAAAATAGGGTAGATGATGAGAAGCAAGGAAGAAACTGGGAGAAGAGAGATGAAGACGAGTATTTTAGCCGAAAACGAGGGAGAGGCAAGGAAGAGTTGGAAGACGGTAAGTCGAAAGAACGGGAAGAAGAGGGCAGTAAAGGTAAATATTGGGACAGAACAGAGCAATATCAAAAAAGTACAAATGACATAAAGCAGCGAGAGGCATGAACTTAAAGTAAAGGATAGGCTTAAGAAAGAAGATAGTAAAAGGAGAAGGCATAACAAAGAAGAATACTCACCAAAACGCATGAGAAAGGAAGGAAAATATTCATCAAGAAAGAAGGAAGGTGGGAATGAAACTAGAGAACTATGATCGGTTTAACAATTAAAGTAAATTAAGTAAAATAATAGAGAAAGAGAAAAAAAGTACAACTGACAAAAAGGAGCCAGAAATGGATGAACGTAAAGTTACTAAAGAAAAGATAGAAAGGAGATCGAATGGTAATGAGTAACGAGAAAGGCTATAAGATAGAGAGAAGGAGAATTCTAGAAGTAAAAGGCGTGAAAAAAGGGAGGAGAGTGAACAAAAGGTAAGAAAGAAAGAAAGTATAAAAGATGATGGGAAACCAGGAAGAAACCGGGAGAAGAGAGATGAAGACGATTATTTTAGGCGATAGCGAGGGAGAGACGAGGAAAAGCTAGAACGCAGTAAGTCAGAAAGGCCGAATGAAGAGGGCAATGAAGGTCAATATAGGGACATAACAAAGCAAGAGAAAAAAGTACAATTGACAGAAAGGAGCAAGAGAGGCATGAACGTAAAATTAGGGAGAGGACTTAGAAAGAAGATAGTAAAAGGAGAAGGCATAAGTCATGACTGTAACACCCCGGCCCAACGGACCACCGGTGACTACTCATGGAGACTGTAGACTAGCCCCACAGACCAACACAAGTCTTTCCAGTGCACTTTGGCCTCACTCGTGCGCACCAGGTAAAACTTCCCAGGAGGTCACCCATCCTAAGATTGCTCCCCACCAAGCACGCTTAACTGTGAAGTTCTTAGCAAATGAGCTCCCTAGAAAAGAAGATGCACCTTGTTGATATGAGTAGTCAATCAATCTCTTTTCAAGCTAAATCTAGGGTATCACAATGACAAAGTAGAAGATCCACCCAGGAGGCATGAAAGAGGAAGGAAAACAGTTGGTCAAGAAAGAAGGAAGGCAGGAACGGAGCTAGAGGACCATGATCGAAGAAAGATGGAGAAAAAAAAAGGAAATACATGAATAAGAAAAGGGGAAAAAAAGGATGAGCATGAATTTAGAAATAGAAAGATGGAAAGAAGATCATATGGTGATATAAGCAAAGGAAAAGGCTTGAATATATGGAGGAAAAGGATTATAGAATTTAAAAGCTGAAAGACTGGATGAGAGTAGACAAAGAGTAAGAAAAAGAAAAAGTATGGAAGATGATGGGAAGTAAGAAAGGAACAGGGAAAAGAGAGATGAAGACGAGTATTTTAACCGAAAGCGAGGGAAAGGCGAGGAAGAGCTGGAATAATGCAGTAAGTTGGAAAGGCGGAAAGAATAAGGCAATTGGGATTAATGTATGGTTAGAACAGAGCCAGAGCAAAAAAAGTGCAACTGACTGAATGGAGCCAGAGAGACATGAACGTAAAGTTAAAGATAGGCTTGAGGAAGAAGATAGTAAAAGGAGAAGGCATGACAAAGAATAAGTTGCACTCAGGAGACATAAGAAAGGAAGGACAATAATGATCAAGAAAGGAGGAGGCGGGAAGGGAGATAGAGGACTATTATCGGAGAAAGATGGATAAGAAGGAAAAAGAAATGCATGAAAGAAGCGGACAGGGAAAAAAGGATGAAATATGGAAAGGAGATCGAATAGAGACTTGAGGAAGAAGATAGTAAAAGCAGAAAGAAGAATCGCCCTGGAGGCATGAGAAAGGAAGGAAAATATTGATCGGGAAAAGAGCTAAAGGATTATGATCGAAGAAAGTTAGATAAGAAGGATAAGAAATGCATGAAAGAAGAGGGCGTGAAAGAAAGGATGAAGATGATTCAAGAAAGAGAATGATTGAAATGAGATTGGATGGTGATGAGCAAAGCAAAAAGCTAGAAGATAAGGAGAAGGAGGATTATTGCAATAAAAAGCATGAAAAAAGGGATGAGAGTGACAAGGAGTAAGAAAGAAACAAAGTAGGGAATATGATGGCAAGCAAGGAAGGAAATAGGAGAAAAAAGATGAAGACAAGTAATTTAGCCAAAAGAGAAGAGGAGGCAAGGAATAGCTTGAAGGCAGTGAGTCGGAAAGGCGGGAAGAAGAAGGCAGGGGAAGTAAAAATAAGAAAATAACATAGCAAGAGCAAAATAAAAATACAATTAGAAGAAGGAGCCTGAAAGGCATGAACGTAAAGTTAGGGAAAGGCTTAAGGATGAAGATAGTAAAAGAAGACATAAAAAAGAAGAACATTCACCCAAGAGGCATAAGAAATGAAGGAAAATATTGATCAACAAAGAAGGAAGGCAAGAATGGAGATAGAGGACTATGATCGGAGAAAGCTGTAGAAGATATGTCCATGGATAACATTTTATCGCCTTCTTTAGGTAATTTAAAATTATTTGATACAAAAGGACAAAAGATACAGTTACTTAGTAATCATTTCTTACTTCAATGTATAATGTGGACGATCAATAATTTCACTACAATAAATGTTTCTATTCCATTTAGTGTCTCTTAAATGTTTTCATTTTAAATAAAACTAATAGTACTACATAGCACCCACAGATCAAAGTCATGTATAGGATAATCGCCCTATAGAAGTTTAAGGTGTGGGAAAGCATGTACTTGGTAGGGTTCAAAAAAATATGTGACATGGAGTTACAAACAAAACCGACATGAATTTAGAAACAAAATCCAAATTCCATATCAGCACAAGAAAAAAAACTCAATTGAGTTCTACCTGATCAGTTGAAGATCTTGAGTAATCTCCTTCCATAAATCTGAGAGTGTCAAAGAAAAGTAGCAGACAAAAAAAATTAGCAAGTTCAGATTCAAATCGAAAATAAAATTACCAAAAAATTAGACGAAATGATGATCAAACCTAGAATGAAAACGAAAATAAAATCTGAAGCTTTACCATCAGCTTTGTGTCAAAAAAAAATTCAGCAGATCAAATAAATCTAAACAGAACCAAGAAGCAAGAAGAAGATAATGGAAGCTGAAAATAGAATGGGGCAAAAGGAAATGGAGGAAATAGCAAACTGAAAACGAGAGGGACAAAAAGAAATGATGAGAGTGGTGAGTGGAAAAGAAATAAGTTGCCTTAAATTAGTCACCCAGAAAATAGGGAGATGGAAAAAGCAAAGTACTACAACACTATTCCATCAACAGTAGTTAGCTACAGTAATGAATAGTGAGTAAGTGAACAGTGATGAATAGTGTTGATGGCTTAGACGCTTTATATACATAGATATAAATAATTTTAGTTGAAGTTATCTAGCAAATAAAACTACTTTTTTTTGAAGATAAACTACTTTTTCTTAAGCCAATAGAAAGTAAGCAAATAGTTTGCAATTGCATGTCAGTGAAATTATGAAGTGAAATGCAAATTCTTGTCACTTTATCTCAGTTCTCAGACAATATCACTTTATCGTTGTCGATTGGTTGTTTAATGGACAACTGGTCTTCTTAAACCTCTTTTAGCTTAAACATAAAAAAGTGAAATCTTATATTGATTTTTTTTATAATTATACTTTTATAAATAAATCTACTTTAAAGTTTTTAAAAAATCATGTAAATTCTTTTTATGATAATTTTTTTTTGAATAATTAAATGATTTTTTTTATTTTTTTAAAAAAGAGAAAAACAATTACACAATTGATATCATTTTAAAGATTTTGAAAAATTTATTACTTTAAAAATAATATATAAGGGAAATAACCCATCTATACTATATACTAAAGCAATTGTTATCAAGGACACTTGTCATCTTCTAAGCAACTCATTTCCCTCCAAAATGATACATTTAATTCTATGTATCACAATAATTAAAAATGGTAATCACTTTTATGGCACTTTATGGCATTAAAAAAATTGGTCAATGTAGGACAATCACGCATACTCATTGTATGGAAATTTTATGGCACTAAAAAATTGGTCAAATAATATCAAAGTAAAATTTGACTTAATCACTTTTAAAAAATAGAAATCAAAGAATAAGATGCACCCATGAGACATAAGAAAGGAAGGACAATAATGATTAAGAACGGAGGAAGGCGGGAAGGGAGTTAGAAGACTATGATCGGAGAAAGATGGATAAGAAGGAAAAAGAAATGCATGAAAGAAGAGGACCTGGAAAAAAGGATGAAATATGGAAAGGTGATCGAATAAAGACTTAAGGAAGAAGATAGTAAAGCAGGAAGAAGAATCGCCATAGAGGCATGAAAAAGGAAGGAAAATATTGATGAGAAAAGAGCTAAAGGATTATGATCGAAGAAAATTAGAGAAGAAGGATAAGAAATGCATGAAAGAAGAGGGCGGGAAAGAAAGGATGAAGATGATTCAAGAAAGAGAAAGATTGAAATGAGATTAGATGGTGATGAGCAAAGCAAAAGGCTAGCAGATAATGAGAAGGAGGATTATTGAAATAAAAGGCATGAAAAAGGGGATGAGAGTGACACGGAGTAAGAAAGACACAAAGTAGGGAATATGATGGCAAGCAAGGAAGGAAATAGGAGAAAAGAGATGAAGACAAGTAATTTAGCTGAAAGTGATGGGGAGGCGAGGAATAGCTTGAAGACAGTTAATCGGAAAGGCGAGAAGAAGAGGGCAGGGAAAGTAAATTTAGGAAAAGAACATAGCAAGAGAAAAAAAATTACAACTAAAAGAAGGAGCCTGAAAGGCATGAACGTAAAGTCAGGGAAAGGCTTAAGGATGAAGATAGTAAAACGAGAAGACATGAAAAAGAACATTCACCCAGGAGGCATAAGAAATGAAGGAAAATATTGATCAAGAAAGAAGGAAGGCAAGAACGGAGATAGAGGACTATGATCGGAGAAAGCTGTAGAAGATATATACATGGATCGCATCTTATCGCCTTCTTTAAGTAATTTAAAATTATTTGATACAAAATGACAAAAGATACAGTTACTTAGTAATCATTTCTTACTTCAATGTATAATGTGGAAGATCAATAATTTCACTACAATAACTGTTTCTATTCCATTAGTGTTTCTTAAATGTTTTCATTTTAAATAAAACTAATAGTACTACATAGCACCCACAGATCAAACTCATGCATAGGATAATCGCCCTATAGAAGCTTAAGGCATGGGAAAAAAAAGTACTTTGTAGGGTTCAAAAAAATATGTGACACGGAGTTGTCCAACAAGAGCTTTACTTATGATGGTAAAAAGAGTTTCCTTATTGTAGGAGAACTACGTTGTTCTAGATGACGTTAATTGAACTAAAATAATGGATATCATGGATTTCAATAGAATTTCAAACAAACGAGTATTTTAGCCGAAAGCAAGAGAAAGGCGAGGAAAAGCTGGAATGCAGTAAGTCGAAAAGGCGTAAAGAATAAGGCAATTCGGGTTAAAATAGAGCTAGAGCAAAAAAGTGCAACTGACAGAATGGAGCTAGAGAGCCATGAACGTAAACTTATGGATAGGCTTGAGGAAGAAAATAGTAAAATGAGAAGGCATGACAATGAATAAGATGCACCCAGGAGACATAAGAAAGGAAGGACAAAAATGATCAAGAAAGGAGGAAGGCGGGAAGGGAGCTAGAGGACTATGATCGGAGAAAGATGGAGAAGAAGGAAAAACAAATGCATGAAAGAAGAGGACGGGAAAAAAGGATGAAATACGGAAAGGAGATCGAATAGAGACTTGAGGAAGAAGATAGTAAAAGCAGGAAAAAGAATCTCCCTGGAGGCATGAGAAAGGATGGAAAATATTGATGGGAAAAGAGCAAAAGGATTATGATCGAAGAAAGTTAGAGAAGAAGCATAAGAAATGCATGAAAGAAGAGGGCGGGAAAGAAAGGATGAAGATTAATCAAGAAAGCGAAAGATTGAAATGAGATTGGATGGAGATGAGCAAAGCAAAAGGCTAGGAGATAAGGAGAAGGAGGATTATTGAAATAAAAGGCGAGAAAAAAGGGATGAGAGTGACAAGGAGTAAGAAAGAAACAAAGTAGGGAATATGATGGCAAGCAAGGAAGGAAATGGGAGAAAAGAGATGAAGACAAGTAATTTAGCCGAAAGCGAAGGGGAGGCGAGAATTAGCTTGTAGGCAGTGAGTCGGAAAGGCAGGAAGAAGAGCGCAGGGGAAGTAAATATAGGAAAAGAACATAGCAAGAGCAACTAAAAGAAGGAGCCTGAAAGGCATGAACGTAAAGTCAGGGAAAGGCTTAAGGATGAAGATAGTAAAACGAGAAGACATGAAAAAGAAGAACTTTCACCCATGAGGCATAAGAAGTGAAGGAAAATATTGATCAAGAAAGAAGGAAGGCAAGAACGGAGATAGAGGACTATGATCGGAGAAAGTTGTAGAAGATATATACATGGATAACATTTTATCGCCTTCTTTAAGTTTTTTAAAATTATTTGATACAAAAGGACAAAAGATACAGTTACTTAGTAATCATTTCTTTCTTCAATGTATAATGTGGACAATCAATAATTTCACTACAATAAATGCTTCTATTCCATTTAGTGTCTCTTAAATGTTTTCATTTTAAATAAAACTAATAGTACTACATAGCACGCACAGATCAAAGTCATGTATAGGATAATCGCCCTATAGAAGCTTAAGGTATGGGAAAGCAAGTACTTGGTAGGGTTCAAAAAAATGTGTGACATGGGGTTGTCCAACAAGAGCCTTACTTATGATGGTAAAAAGAGTTTTCTTATTATAGGAGAACTACGTTGTTCTAGATGACATCAATTGAACTTAAATAATGGATATCATGGATTTCAATAGAACTTCGAAATTGAGTTTACCAAACTCGATATTAGTATTTACAATATATTTTTTTATAATGATTGGTATGATTACTACTAATATTGTACTCAAATAAACGTTCTATTTGAAAAAAATACAGACATGGTTTAATATTAATTGACAATACTTAATAAGTGATTTTAAAATTATTTTCTAAGAACCGTTATTTTCCCATAAGCTCTAATTATGCAAATTACTAACGCCAAGCTCAAAAGTGTACCTTGGGGGGTCCGCATGAAAAAAGAAATGCATGAAAGAGTAGAAAGTAAAGAAAAGATTAAGATGAGTTAAGAAAGAGAAAGATGAAAGGGAAATCGAATGGTGATGAACAAAGAAAAATGCTAGAAAATAAGGAGGAAGAGGATTATAGGAGTAAAAGATATGAAAGAAGGGAAGAAAGTGGACAAAAAGTATGAAAGAGAAAAAGTAGCGAAGACGATGGGAAGCAAGGATGGAAATGGGAGAAGAGAGATGATGACGATTCTTTTAGCTGAAAGCGAGGCCGAGTTGAGGAACAACTGGAAGGCAGTAATTCGTCAGGCGGGAAGAATAGGGCAGTGAGGTAAATATAGAGACTGAATAGAGCAACAACAAAAAAATACGACTCCACATCAAGATTCACCTGTACAAACATAAGCGTCTTTGTTTTACCACCTAAAGATAAACAACTAGAGTTAAACTACCAACAACAACAGAAAAGTACATATGACAGAAAGGAGCGAGAGAGGCATGAACTTAAAGCTAAGGAGAGGCTTGAGAAAGGGGATAGTAAAAGGAGAAAGCATGAAAAATAAAAAGATTCACCCAGGAGGCATGTGAAAGGAAGGAAAATATTGATGAAGACAGGAAGAAGGCGGGAATGGAGCTAGAGAACTATGATCGGATAAAGATAGAGAAGTAAGAGAAGAAATGCATGAAAGAAGAGGACGAAAAAGAAAAGATGAGGATGAGTTAAGAAAGAGAAAGATGGAAAGGAGATTAAATGGTGATGAGCAAAGGAAAAGGCTAGAAGTAAAAGGCGTGAAAGAAGGGAGGATAGTGAACAAGGAGTAAGAAATATAGAAAGTAGGGAAGATGATGATAAGCAAGGAAGGAACTGAGAGAAGAAAGATGAAGACGAGTATTTTAGCCGAAAGTGTTGAAGAAGCGAAGAGAGCTGATAGGCAGTATGTTGGAAAGGCGGGAAGAATAGAGTAGTGGATGTAAATATCGGGATAAAACACAAATAAGCAAAAACACAAAAATGACATAAAGGAACTAGAGAGGCATGAATGTAAAGTTTGGGAGAGGCTTAAGGAAAAATTTAGTAAAAGGAGAAGACAAGCGGAAACAACGCTAGAGGGCTATGATCAAAGAAAGATGGAGAAGAAGGGAAAAGAAATGAATGAAAGAAGAGGATGGGCAAGAAAGGATCAAGATGCGTTAAGAATAAGAAAGATGGCAAGGAGATTGGATAGTGATGAGTAAAGAAAAACACTAGAAGATAAGAAAGGAAGAAGATTATAGAAGTAAAAGTCGTGAAAGAAGGAAGGAGAGTGAACAAGGAGTAAGAAAAAAAGAAAATAGGGTAGATGATGAGAAGCAAGGAATAAACTGGGAGAAGAGAGATGAAGACGAGTATTTTAGCCGATAGCGAGGGAGAGGCAAGGAAGAGTTGGAAGACATCGAGAGGCATGAACTTAAAGTTAAGGAAAGGCTTAAGAAAGAAGATAGTAAAAGGAGAAGGCATAACAATGAAGAACACTCACTAGAAGGCATGAGAAAGGACGGAAAATATTCATCAAGAAAGGAGGAAGGCGGGAATGAAACTAGAGAACTATGATTGGTTTAGCAATTAAAGTAAATTAAGGGACATAATAGAGAAGGCTATAAGATAGAGAGAAGGAGAATTGTAGAAGTAAAAGGCGTGAAAAAAGGGAGGAGAGTGAACAAAAGGTAAGAAAAAAAAGTATGAAAGATGATGGGAAACAAGGAAGAAACTGGGAGAAGAAAGATGAAGACGATTATTTTAGGCGAAAGCTAGGGAGAGGCGAGGAAAGCTAGAACGCAGTAAGTCGGAAAGGCAGAATGAAGAGGGCAGTGAAGGTAAATATAGGGACATAACAGAGCAAGAGCAAACATTACAATTGACAGAAAGAAGCAAGAGAGGCACAAACGTAAAATTAGGGCAAGGACTTAGAAAGAAGATAGTAAAAGGAGAAGGCATAAGTCATGACAAAGTAGAAGATCCACCCAGGAGTCATGAATGAGGAGGGAAAACAGTTGGTCAAGAAAGAAGGAAGGCGGGAACGGAGCTAGAGGACCATGATCCAAGAAAGATGGAGAAAAAAAAGGAAATGCATGAATAAGAAAAGGGGAAAGAAAGTATGTAGCGTGAATTTAGAAAGAGAAAGATGGAAAGGAGATCATATGGACATATAAGCAAAGGAAAAGGCTAGAAGATAGGGAGGAGAAGGATTATAGAATTAAAAAGCGTGAAAGACTGGAAGAGAGTAAACAAGGAGTAATAAATCGAAAAAGTATGGAAGTTAATGGGAAGTAAGGAAGGAACAGAGAGAAGAGAGATGAAGACGAGTATTTTAGCCGAAAGTGAGAAAAAGGCGAGGAAAAACTGGAATGCAGTAAGTCAGAAAGGCGAAAAGAACAAGGCAATTGGGGTTATGTAGGGATTAAACAAAGCCAGAGCAAAAAAGTTCAACTGACAGAATGGAGCCAGAGAGACATGAACGTAAAGTTAGGGATAGGCTTGACGAAGAAGATAGTAAAAGGAGAAGGCATGACAAAGAATATGATTCACCCAGGAGACATAAGAAACGAAGGACAATAAAGATCAAGAAAGGAGGAAGGCGGAAAGGGAGCTAGAGGAATATGATCGGAGAAAGATGGAGAAGAAGGAAAAAGAAATGCATGAAAGAAGAGGACGGGGAAAAAAGGATGAAATATGGAAAGGAGATCGAATAGAGACTTGAGGAGGAAGATAGTAAAAGTAGGAAGAAGAATCGCCCTAGAGGCATAAGAAAGGAAGGAAAATATTGATCGGGAAAAGAGCTAAAGGATTATGATTGAAGAAAGTAAGAGAAGAAGGATAAGAAATGCATGAAAGAAGATGACGGGAAAGAAAGGATGAAGATGATTCAAGAAAGAGAAAGATTGAAATGAGATTGGATGGTGATGAGCAAAGCAAAACGCTAGAAGATAAGGAGAACCAAATCTCGGAATTTCAATCACCCTCCCAACCCCAGCATATAAATCCATTTTTTCTTCCATCATCTTCATCAGTCACAGCCACAAAATGCTTCCTTCTAAAATCCATCTCTGCATCTTTGCATCCTTCAAACCTACCAATTCCACAACTTGTCTCTTTGACTTTTGCATCTCCTTACCTCTATTGACAGCCTTTCAATCTCCCCATCTTTTTCAATCTAAGGCAAACGACAACAATAAACCAAGTAAGAAAATTTTCTATGGAAACCATATATAACACAATATACACCACATTCCGTATACGTTGCTTTAAATGTAAATCAAAAGTTCAGCATCGTCCACTTACTAATAAAGTATCTTCAAAAAAAATATAAATGATTAACAACCTCAGTTTCCATGATTTCTACATGAACAATACTTACATTGTGACATGTTTTGTACTCAAATGCACAATAATTCAGCAATGTGGAAACTCATAATTAAAACAAGGACATACCAACAAAAAGTTCAATAACCTTAACTTACTAAATTAAATTGATTCCAGATAGTCTAGACAATAAAAACCAAAATTATTCTACAGTTTCCACTCAAATAGTCTTTACTATTTGAAAGTCGCAAATACTAAACAAATTTCATCAAAAAATTTAACACAAATAAAAATTTACAAACAAACGTAATCAAAGAGATCATATGTCGCGTGTTAAAGATAACTAACTTAATATTTTAAATACTGGAAATAACACGAGAACTACTTCAAAAAGAAAAAAAAAGATAAAATTAACATACAATTTTGAGGTGAAGTGGGTTCTCAGATTGAATTTGAGCAAGTTTAGAAATTCATTGTTGGAGATTATTATCGAGTTGCGAGTAACGAGTTGGTTAATAGTTTGATCAGGGAGAGAATCTTTGAGACTAGATAATGAAGCTTTGCTTGAAATTGAGGATGATTTCGAGTTATTAAAGAAGAGAGGAAGAGAAGCCATGTGAGGGAATGAAGCTTTTTAGTAGGAAGGTGGTCGATGGTTGGATAACTCATTAACTAGAGTTAGATGATTTGTGGCTATGACTGATGAAGATGATAGAAGAAAAAATGGGTTTATATGCTGGGGCTGGGAGGGTGATTGAAATTTTTAGATTTGGTTTTGGAAGAGTTGAAAGATGCCAAAGGATGTAAATTGGATTTTTAATTTTTTTTTTTTGAAAAGGAGTAAATGAAATTTTTAAAATTAAAGTCAAAGGTAAAAGGGCTAGGTAAAAGGTAATTTTGGGGTTCTGCCGTTAAGTCAATTTGGGGTAATTTGGTTGTATCATTGATGTTTCCCAAGTTGAAGACTGTAGTTGGTAAAAAAAAAATTAGTGTTAGTAAGTTGACTTCTCAATGGAATTTACAAACAAACGTAATCAAAGAGTTCATATGTCGCGTGTTAAAGATTACTAACTTAAAATTTTAAATACTGGAAATAACACGAGAACTACTTCAAAAAGACAAAAAAAGATAAAATTAACATACAGTTTTGAGGTGAAGTGGATTCTCAGATTGAATTTGAGCAAGTTCAGAAATTCATTGTTGGAGATTATTATCGAGTTGCGAGTAACTAGTTGGTTAATAGTTTGATCAGGGAGAGAATCTTTGTGACTAGATAATGAAGCTTTGCTTGAAATTGAGGATGATTTCGAGTTATTACAGAAGAGAGGAAGAGAAGCCATGTGAGGGAATTAAGCTTTTTAGTAGGAAGGTAGTCGATGGTTGGATAACTCATTAACTAGAGTTAGATGTTTTGTGGCTATGACTGATGAAGATGATAGAAGAAAAAATGGGTTTATATGCTGGGGCTGGGAGGGTGATTGAAATTTTTAGATTTGGTTTTGGAAGAGTTGAAAGATGCCAAAGGATGTAAATTGGATTTTTAATTTTTTTTTTGAAAAGGAGTAAATGAGATTTTTAAAATTAAAGTCAAAGGTAAAAGGGCTAGGTAAAAGGTAATTTTGGGGTTCAGCCGTTAAGTCAATTTGGGGTAATTTGGCTGTATCATTGTCATGTTTCCAAAGTTGAAGACTGTAGTTGGTAAAAAAAAGATTAGTGTTAGTAAGTTGACTTCTCAATGGAATTTACAAACAAACGTAATCAAAGAGTTCACATGTCACGTGTTAAAGATTACTAACTTAAATTTTAAATACTGAAAATAACACGAGAACTACTTCAAAAAGACAAAAAAAGATAAAATTAACATACAGTATTGAGGTGAAGTGGGTTCTCAGATTGAATTTGAGCAAGTTCAGAAATTCATTGTTGGAGATTATTATCGAGTTGCGAGTAACGAGTTGGTTAATAGTTTGATCAGGGAGAGAATCTTTGAGACTAGATAATGAAGCTTTGCTTGAAATTGAGGATGATTTCGAGTTATTAAAGAAGAGAGGAAGAGAAGCCATGTGAGGGAATGAAACTTTTTAGTAGGAAGGTAGTCGATGGTTGGATAACTCATTAACTAGAGTTAGATGTTTTGTGGCTATGACTGATGAAGATGATAGAAGAAAATATAGGTTTATATGCTGGGGCTGGGAGGGTGATTGAAATTTTTAGATTTGGTTTTGGAAGAGTTGAAAGATGCCAAAGTATGTAAATTGGATTTTTAATTTTTTTTTTGAAAAGGAGTAAATGTGATTTTTAAAATTAAGATAAATTTTTTTTAAGAGGTAAAAGGTAATTTTAGGGTCCAGCCGTTAAGTCAATTTGGGGTAATTTGGCTGTCTCGTTGTCACGTTTCCCAAGTTGAAGACTGTAGTTGGTAAAAAAAAGATTAGTGTTAGTAAGTTGAAGACTGTAGTCAGCCTTTAAATAATTAAGATTATAAATCACCATTCTAAAATTATTGAGAGTAACATTATTACCATTCTTAGTGTTAGTAAGTTGACTTCTCAATGAATCTACATTCACTTTTCCATCATTATGTCATACATTGTTATTCTGACAATGAGTTATCCTTTTAGATGACGAAGTTGTATAGAATAGCATAAATTAAGTAAATCTAAATAAGATTATAAATCACCATTCTAAAAATGAATAAATAATATGAATCTTATATCAAATACTAAAGGTAATTATAATATATGCTGTAGTATTTGTAATATCACTAAGTAGTGTTATAAATGCAAACTGCAATGATAAATTTTGATGATTTGGTTTAGTTATTCTAGAGCTCATTCTAGTATATTTATCAAAGTAGGATGCATAATTATAATTCTATTTAGTTATTATGATATCCATTATAGGATTATCTAATTATGCCAAATATTAAAGATACAATACAAATTTATAACAACTTAAGTAATTATTGCAATAGAATACTTACGAGCACTTGTACTATTATTATGCCTAGCCATTAGAATACATTGTCCTCTTATTTGCAGTCAATGAAAATTCTTCATGTTGGTTACATTCATCATTGTCCTCATCCTTCTTTTTCTATCTATAATATTTTTTCAATTATATCTAGCTATTTTTACTGATTGTTTGTAATTCTCCAACTAAAGAAAACTATAATTACCAGTATACAATTTTTATTCTTACAAAAAACACTTCATACACATTTTTACTTTGACATGGTCTCATATATCATTTGTTTTAAATTATTATTAGTTTAGATATCATACTACCTTTACTTTTATCATTTAGTATAAAAAAAAGGAAACATAAGTAGTACATATGGGCCCATCTGAATATAGTTGGTCGATTGTGCTCTATTGACAACATTATTAAGAAAAATAAAGCACCGAGACTATAATCATGTATTGGGCCAGTCCAATAGCAATCGTCTTACCGTGAAAACATCTCATTTTAGAATTTGGGAAAAATAATATAGTAATCTCAACGCAGGCATAACCTAGCCCATTAGACAAATGTAATAAATATAAAGATTCTTACTATAAAAATGGGCCCATTGCTAACCAAATTTAGTTTCCTTATTTTATGATATATATAGGGGGCATTTCTTCTATTTGATGAATGAATGAGAATGAAAACCGAATGAATTGAATCTTAAACCTAAACCAAATTATTATACTTTGTTATTAATTTCATCATGGTATCAGAGCCGATGGTGTTTTCCGGGGATTGATGATCGACCACGGCATACATCATTAACTAGAAAAATCTAAACAAAAAAAACAACAGAAAACAAACCAAATCCGGAAAAATGATTTCGTTGGAACGAATGTTCCAACGTATCCAAACATAATAACCAAAAGATCCATACTTACCCAAAGGTTTGTGAAAATTTGAATTTTACAAATTACGCCAAGTGGTGTGATGAAATTAAACAATGAAATTAAACAGAAAATAACCAAAAGATCCATTGTCGATGTTGTTATTTATTACACTATTAGTGCCCATGAATTGTAGACATGGATTTCCACCCTTCTTTATTCCGACGAAAGGGGGAGGAAAAAAGGGGAAGAAAACCGGTCATAATCAAATCAGAATTCTTTATTCCGACGAAGTGATGAAGAGTTCAAGAACGAAAATGTCGCCTCTAAAGCTCCGGTGAGTCACCGGAATGGTGGCATGACTAATTTCACCCTTTCTCACCAAGAAAACTTGAAAATAAACATCCCAAGTCCAACCCAGAAATTAGGATTCATTAACAACAATCAAGATCAGAAATCAATAACCAACATAAAAAGATTCGAAACCAAATTCAGATCAAGAAGGCGCACATCCAAAAAATAGTAACTTAAAATGCCAAGAATCAAGCACAAACCAAAAACCAAGTCCAGATTACTCAAAACAACAAAAATTTTAACCTAAAATTTCAAGATCTGGAAAAATGTGAGTAAAGCCATCAAACCGACATGAAGTATGGTCCAAATCTGAACATAATAGTAAAAAAATTCGAAATCATGGTCATCAAACCAACATAAATATTTTCAAACCTCACGAAAAAACAATGAATTTTTTTCACCTCCCAACCAAGGTTGATAGCAACCAAGGTTCCGGCAAAGGGGACCGGCGGCATTGTCACCTCCGGTCGGGGTAGGGGGGGTCGGCGTCCGTATAGGGAAGGGAGACATGAAGTTAGAAGAGATAGGAAAGAGGTTAGAGAGAAAGGGAACGGGGAAGGAACTTGCCAAAATAATCTTATTTATAGAGAGACTCATCCTCTTAACACTAAAATCCCCCTGACCCGCGGTTCTCTATACGGGTTACCAGGAACCCGTGCCCCACCTTCACAACCTAAAACGGATCTTAGCCCTACTCATCACCTAAGCCCAAAATTAAATGATTCTTATAATATTTCAAAGCCGTGGACTTTTTATTGTGGGTTTAAATTTGCCGAAAAACTTATCAAAATGTCATATGTAAAATCAAATGATCAACTAACAGATTTTCTAATCAAGACAATTGGTTTAAAACCATTGAAGAACATTATTGGCAAGTTCGATCTCGGTGATCCCAAGACCAAACATGAGGGGGGCATCATCAGAAAACACTTCAAACATCGCATCGGCGAACTGAATCTTCTTACTTTCACGAGCAATCGTCAATGCGTTTCCCGTTTTACCCCGTAATCCTTACACCTCACATCCTACATGTCCTAACAAGACTTACTAACTCAAACACCTAGTTTAATATCACAATCACATTCACTTTTATTCCTATCTCTTATCTTAAACATCATGTTTTTCCTAATTCCAAAGATTGTATGCCCGCTAGGTGAACAAACCCTAACGATTAGTCACGGTCGCGAGTCGGCTCTGATACCAACTGTAACAACCCGACTTACCGTTGACTAAGCAAGACATGTCATCACGGGGTTTACTAACCCAAAGTCGTCAAATCTCAACCATTGACAATGTTCATCACAATTTATCTTGCCCAAAACATTCAAACTCAGATCATAACTCGCGGAAGCTCACAAGAACTTAAACAAAACTAAACAACTAGTCTTAAGTTCAGGAATCCAAAACCAAAGTCTGAAATAATCATACAACTCTATAGAAAACCCAAGATAGTCATCATAATCAAATCTACTACACTCTACAGTCCAATACGAACACTACAACTTCAATATATACAGAAATCCAAAAATATTTTCCTAGAATACTCTAATCATCTCAGCTCTATCCCATCGTTCCCGGCTTTTACCAATCGGTAAACAATCTAAAAGATGAAAACAACAGGGGGTCAGATTAAACTGAATGAGAAGTAACAATCCAAAACAACAAAACACAGTAATTCAAAACATCGGTATAAAAACAACATCGTTTTCCTAGATTTATGTGCGCACAGGGAGTCTAGTTGAGAGGAACACCCATAGCTCTAAGGCTATGTCACTCTCGGGTGAGGCTTGTCAATATTTGAATGACAATTCACCTCAAAAATAGGGAGTAAGGGAGGTTTTCCCTCTACTCCATCAATGACCAGCTCGTGAGCCCGATCCATTGATCATATCATAATCATTCATAACCAGTTCATCATCAATAATCATCAATTCAAATTAGTTTGATATATAAAAACAAATCATTTTCAAAACAGTAGTCTGGCCAGACCCTTTAAGGGACTGCTACTACTCACCAACAATGACGCTTCAAAGAGTCGAGATCGGTTCATCGCAATCAATGCATCGAATCAAGTTCACCGATATTCGCTAGAAGAAATCCATAGCGAAAACGTCTCCTAAGAACAACAAAATCACACATCACCAAAAAGCGTTCGCCACTTCTATACTAACATATAACTTATTACATCTCTTCCTAAAGTTGTAGCCTAACCGAGACTTTAGTCTAACATTCTAACTCTCACGTCATACGATCATCTCCAAGAATTATTAAATAATCTAGGATTGTTAACATTCATAAGTCTCTTCATTTTTCATTTAAACACAATTGTACATTTACATTCAAGCCCAAAGTTCTAAAGTCCTCGAAAGAATCCAATAATCTATTCAAAAACATCAAACTATCCCTCCAGTAGCAATTTCCACAAGAATCCCCTAATTCGTTTAAGGTCACCAATTAATCAATATTTTCCACCAATTCCTTAATTTCAATGTCCTTAATTACATTCTAATCATCAAGATTCATCCAACATTTATTCTTTGCAAGTATTCCCAAATACAATCCATAATCTCAAATTTCTTAAATCCCATTCCAATTATCACAAGATTCATCTAATTCAATATGAACAAGCGTACCTAAACTAATTAATGAAATCACATCACTATCATGAGACTCCAAGATTTTAATGATCAATAATAATAATTACCATAATGAAATCTAAGATCAAAAGAGTATGTTCTTGATTCATACTGTCTCAACAAGAAATCAAAACGGAAGATCAAAAATCAAAAAAAAAAAAAGAAAGAAACAAAAAGAGAAAAAAAAAGGAAAACAATTGGAAAGAAATATACCTTAGCTTGCCGTAGGAATCCAAAAGCAAACAAATAATTAGGCATTTGTTGCACAATAAACAAAATCAAATTTGATGTCTTGTCGTTGTACCGAAGACAGTGGGAGGAAGCTTTTGAAAACTCACGAAAAAGAATGGGAACCAATTGCTGTTTTCAGAGGTTCATGCGAAAACAATTGTCAATTTGTAAAACACAACGAAAATTCGAAAGGTGAACAAATTCGTTTCTTGATTGTTTAAGTTGAAAGGGTTGTCGTTGTTCCTTCTTTGTCTCGAAAAAAATCAGAGAAGGGAAGAATTTTCAGAAATGAGATGGAGAATGAGAGAGTTCAAGGACTTGAAGAAGACAAATAATAGTGTTAAGCGAGTTTTGTTTCTAGGGCATAAAAATGATAATTAAAAAAATAGAAGGAAAAAAATAAGGAAGATAAGAATAGAGAGAAAATGGTAAAACTAAAAGAAAATATCTTATGAAATTAGTGATTCACATGGCCCAATAAACAATTTTGATACTCAAATCCAAGATATTTGACCCTAATTAATTTATTTAACTCAATCCAAAATAATTCTCGTTCTAATTTCCTTTTATTTTTTTAATTTTTAAATTCTCAAATGTTACACTCTACAGTAAATTTTGCACAACAATTTTGCAGCACTCCTTGAATTCCCCACCAATTCAAGATTTCCATCCAAACATTCCAAGAGAAATTACAAGTAAACAAAATGTGCTCATTCGATTCCAAGACTAAACGGCAAAAAGGGCATATAGCATGTTGAGCATCCACCAGCCCAAGTGTGACTAGTTTATCTCCAGTTTTCAATTTCTCCAAATTCGCTAACCAAAGAGTCAGTTGGGCTCTGGGAGGAACACAACTTTTCCACACGATGTCAATGACAGGTTTGGGGAGAATGGGCGAAAAACACTCATATAACTTATCAGCAATGCACTTTGTGGGATAGGAACGGGAGCCCGAGACCTTCCAAATAACTCCATCTGCTTCATTCCTTACTGGACGTTTAAGGGCAATACAATTATCCAGCCTTCTAACCTCCTCCAACTCCCAATCATAAAGAGGCCTGCGCCATAAAAGGTTTGAGGACCACATATCATTATTCCACAACTCCATCTGGCTAATATAGCAATGCTTTTGAAGAGAGAGAGAGAGAGAAAAAAGCCTAGGGAACAACGCAGATAAAGGCCCAGAATCACACCATCTATCCCGCTAAAATAGAATTGAACCCCCATTACCAATATTCAGTATCATGCCATCTTCAACAATTGTTCTGATTTTGGTCGTAACATCATCATTTCCTAACATTTGTCTCCAAATACCATCCTTCACCTTTTCAAAAGCAGCCGAAGAAGCTTTCAGTCCTCTAATTTTGTGTACGGACAAAAGGATACGCTTCCAAAGGCAGCCATCAGACTCAGAAAATCGCCACCACCATTTGAAAAGAAGGATCATGTATTTAATCAAGATGTTACCTACACCTAGTCCACCCAGGCTCTTTGGAAGTTCTATTGATGACCATTTTACCGCAGGAATACACTGTTTTCCTTCAGAAGAAACACCCCAGAGGAAACGCCTTTGTAGTTTTACAATTTTCAGTGCAACAAGTTTCGGGACGTTGAACATGCTCATGTAATATACAGGCAGGCTATTGAGAACACTTTTGATGAGAGTAAGCCTACCAGCTCTTGAAAGAAGCCTGCCTTTCCACGATTGGTTTCCAAGCAGCACAAGTGTTCATATTTTTTCCAAGAGGGAAACCAAGATATGTTACTGGACAAGAAACATGACGGCATCCAACTTCAGCGGCCATTGCACTGGCCCAACCCACATCACCCGAGTTCCATGTGATAAAGCTGGATTTACTATAATTCAAACTTAACCCTGACATTACAACAAAGATATCTAACACTCTAAAGTAGTTAGTGATGCACACAGGATTGTGAGGAACAAATATCAAAGTATCATCAGCAAATTGGAGGAGGTTCAAGCGAACCTTATCCTTCCCAACAAGAACAGGCTCAATTAGGTGAAGCTCATTTGCTTTATTGAACAGATAGACCAAGACTTCAGTGATAAAAATAAAAAGATAAGGGGATAGAGGGTCACCTTGCCTCAAACCTTTCTCCATCTTAAACGGCTTCAAGGGAGAACCATTAAGGAGAATAGACATGGAGCAGTGCAGACACAATTCAGAATCCAATTGATCCATTTCCTCCAAAAACCCAGTTTGATCAACACCAGCTTCAAGAAGTCCCAATTAACCGAATCATAAGCCTTTTGGAAATCAAGCTTAAGAAGCGCACCAGAGATTTTTCTTTTCCTCAACCAGGTTAGAGACTCATTTGTGATCAGGACGCCATCGAGAATCTGTCTATCCCTCACAAAAGCACTCTGGGATTCATCAATAAGAGGGGCTATGACCTCTTTGAGTCTCGAAGAAATAATTTTCGATATGATTTTGTACAGAGCTGCAACCATACTAATCGGTCTATAATCATCGATATAGATAAGGGCAGCAACCTTTGGTATCAAACACACCCAGGTAACATTAATGTATCTAACCGAACACCCATAGCTAAAGAATTCCATAACAAAACCGAAGATATCATTCTCCGAGACGTCCCACATTTCACGAATAAATTTAAAGTTAAAGCCATCAAACCCCGGGGCCTTATCAATTCTACACGCCCACACAACATCTTTTACTTCTATTCTTGTAGGCAGGGCCTCCAAGAAATTATTTTGCTCCGGAGAAATCGTAGAATGGCCTTCCATGGTAAAATCAAAATTAGGGATCGGCTCCTGTGAGAATCTACAAGCAAAATAGTCTCGAATTTCCGCTTTGAGACTGGATACCCCAGATACATC
>CM033457.1:4857411-4884911 GCA_019425755.1 Amaranthus cruentus | reverse complement strand
AAAGAGTTAGGGTTAATAATTAATTACACACCTTAGTGTCTTCAAATGGCAAGAAAATTTTACAATCTCACAGTCAATTACCACACAAATGAAGAGGGCAAGAGTTATATAGAAGAAAAATACAAGCTAATGGTAACGGAAACCAATGCCTTATTGACAAAGTCTGTAGAATTAATTGAGAATGAAATTGGACCTAAAACTGCTGATGCTACATTGGTACATACAACAAATGAAATGGTTGATGTTCTGCCTAGATCAAATGTTCGTGATCCGAACGTTTCAAAAACAAAAGGTAGCAGTGGCAAAAGAATAAATGGACCTTATGATCACTACAAAAGGGGAAGCAAGAATAAGAATGGGAAGGGAAAGGCACATGAAAATTTTGATTCCAAAACTCCAAATGTACGCTTGATTTAATATCTAACACACCTTTGAATGTCTTGTCCACCAAATTTTACCCTTTACTGTCAACACACTGAAAATTTTTCTCTCTTTTGTGTTAACATTGGTTTATAATGCAAACAAAATTTCTTTTAACAACCTCATATTTATTAAATAACCCTAAAAGCTGTATACAAGGCCTAAAACGAAGCCTAAAATTTCTAACATTGGTTTATAATGCAAACAAAATTAAGTATAACAATTTAGCAAGCAACAACAGCTCAGCTGACACACAAACCAACAACACAGCAATCGACGAGGGATAGGTGGTGACGTGGTGGGGCTTGTCCGCCGTCCGGTCATGAGTAGGGTGAGTAATTAGGTTTTCGGGTTCAGTTTTGAATAATAAAACAGGAATGCCATTAATTTTTACTTTTTTTCTATTTTTTTAAAGTGTTAAACATCATAAGAAAATTAGAATAACATTGGAAACGAAATAGCTAAAATGAAATGTAGGATAAAAAAAAAACAGAATTGAAAAGACAAAGAAATTAGGAGTACCAAGTTGAAGATGGAGGACAGTATGATGTTGAACAAAAGAAGATAGAGTGACAGACGGTGACGGCTATCAGTAGTGGAAAAAATATCATTTCATGCGCAGCGTATGCTGCGGTTTTAATAATACGCAGCAAATAAGCCAAAAAAATGAATTTTGATTATATGCTGCGGTTTCCAAATGACCGCAGCATATAACCTAAAAAAACCCAAAATAGAGTATATGCTGCGGTTTTGATTTTAACCGCAACAAATATTCATTCTCTTAAGATTTATTTTGCGGCGCCCATTACTCTTAACCTCCCTCCAACTTTAAAACCCTATTGCCCATATGTACTCTTTCCCTCCTTCCAACAATTAAAACCCTATTTTTTCAGTGCGGCGCCCATATATACTCTTCTCGTCTGTAGTAATATACCAGAGTAGTTCATTCTCGTTTTAATAGCTCAAGTCTCGATGGGTATATAGTAGTTCAATGGGTATACAGTAGTTTAAGTCTCTGAAGAATTCTATGGCTATACAACAAATAATTCATTCTCTGAAGAATTCGATGGGTATACATTAGTTCAAGTCTTGCCATGATATTCGTTGGGTATGCGTTTTTTAATTTAGATTTGAAAAAATTCTTCTGACTTCTCCTCTTCAGTTCTTCTTCTTTACATTCAAGCCATGATATTCGAGGAAGACGTGCTTTCAGGAGGATGAAACGGAACATTTGTTTTAGTAAATTTTATTTGCTGTTCATGTTTTATTTGTTTTAGTAAATTTTATTTGTTCTTTAGTCATAGAATTCTTTAGTCATAGAATTCTAATGGAAGTGATGATGTCTCATGTAGGGGTGAAACTTATTCGGATTAAAACCGCAAATCGAACCAGACCAAATCGAATAACAAATATGGTTTGGTGTTTTTTTAATTTGGTTTGGATTAGGTTTGAAAAATCAAAAACCGCAATATTAAGGTTTGGATTAGGTTTGGGATTTTCAAAAACCGCAAACCGCAATTTCAGACCGCAGACCGAATTTTTAAAAAAATTACATATAGACTATAGCCCACTAAATATATTATTAGCCCAAGCCCAAATCAATAGATTTTAAAATTTAAACTCTAAACCCTAATATCCCTCACATCCCGCCGTCCCACTCCTCCTCCCAACTCCCTCTTTCATTTCCCTCAACTTCAAAACTGAAAACCCTAAGTTCTCGACTACTCCAGTACTCCCAGCTGCCAGCTCCCAGCTCCTGCCGGCTGCCTCAGTGCCTCCTGCCGTCTGCCCGTCTCCCAACTTCCACCCTTCTTCCGTCGACTACTCGACTTCAGTCCACCTGTGGATGTGCTCAGCCGTCGACTACTCGATTTAGGTGTATGTGTTAAGATTTTGTTTTTGATTTAGATCTTATTTTTTGTATGTGTTCGTTTATTTTCGTTTTTTTGTTCATTTTTTGTTCGTTTTTTGTTTATTTTCGTTTATTATTAATATACGTTCGTTTAGATCTTTTTATTTCGTTTATGTGTTAAATCTACAAGTGTTGAGTGTATGTGTCATTGTGTTGTATGCTGCTGTATGCTGTTGAGTAGTGAGTAGTGCAGCAAGGATCTCATATGCACATGTTAATTAGTGAAGCAAGGAAGCAGTATGCTGTTGATTAGTGTATGTGTTATGTTGCTGATTAGTGTATGTTGTTGGATTCATGTACATGTTGATTCGACCTAATTCGGTCTGGGCGGTTCGGTGCGGTCTACCCAAAAAAATTGCGGTTCGATTTGGTTCGGTCTAGAAAATAATTTGGTTTGGTGATGGTCTGAAATTATGGAGACCGAATTAAATATGGTCTGATTTGGTTTTGGTAAAAGACCAAACCGTAGACCGAACTTTCACCCCTAGTCTCATGTACATAATATTTGTTTTATTAAATTTTATTTGTTGTTCATGTTCTATTTTTTCTTTGATTCCTCTTTATGTATGAGCTAGAATTTTAAGACTTGTGGCTTGCAATTTGTGCACAAAATCATTCTTGATACCAAGTATTGTTTGCTTTGAATTAATTCTTTCAATGGAATCATCCATTAAAACGAAAAAAAACAAAAAAAGGGTTTATATGCTGTGGTTTTTTAGAGAACCGCAACATATAGTCTCCTTTTTTTTTTAAAAAAAGTAGCCTATATGTTGCGATTCTCAAAAAACTGCAGGATATAGCATTTACTCATCTATTGTTATAACAAGTGCTGCGAGTTAAAACCGCAACATATAACGGCGAAAAAACCGCAGCAATTGACGTTTTTTCCACTAATGTGTGGTGGTGAAGGCAGCGCGCGGAAGAGGCTAGATGATCGACGATGGTTGATCCTTGAGTAGAGTGACGAGCGATTTCCAGTAGGTGAGGGAGTGGAATGTCGAGTGTAACGACCTGTTTTGATTTTCAGTGAAATAAGGGAGTGGAGGGGTTTGTGGGCTTAAAGTGGAATGAGGGAGTGAGTAGTAAAGTAAGGGAATGGAGTATATCTTGGTCCACCCAAATTTATTGTGGACCAAGTCCACATTAGACCTTTGCTGATCACTATTGTTTGTATTTGGATTAGTTTGCTAACTATTAATTTAGAGTTATAAAATATCCTACAAAAGTGTATTTATAAAAGGCTTTTAAAGAGCCTTTTGTAATTCCATTATAACGATGTATCGATAATATCTAATGCATTGTGAATACTTCACTAGAAATTGATTTTTAAAGGAAAATAGGATAACTTGGGTGAACATGTGCGTAGCACGCGCCCCACCAACTAGTATTGAAAAAAACTTTGGTTGACTATAAATATACCATTATTGCATTAGCAATTCCAACATAGCCATAACATATAATAATCCTATTTTTAATTAATCAAAATTCTTTTCCTACAAAGTCTAAAAGTAAATATACTTTCATTTTTGAACCACATCAAGATCGTTCAGGGGTGCTAATTCAAGATCATGCACAAAACCAAGGAACACAGAGTCAAGAACCAGCATAAGTCAAAATAGACTGTCTGAGTAAGACATTTGCACCTTTTTCACACCAGATGGAACCAAGACCCCCCCTTGGGCATGGAAGGGTCCAAGAATCACCTAACTACATGCCTTAAGCAAGAAAACCCCAAGAAAGACCAGCAGGAATGCAACACACAGCCAGAGGCTCAAACTAACAAGGAATAGGACACACTAACTCAGGCTGACTGTCAGCAGACCTTACCTGAGTTGTACAGAGCAGGTCTGAGCACCATGGGGGAACTGGAGGGTAGAAATGGAATCTCCATGCATGGACCTCACTGCCATGGGCCAAGAGTCCTGCTGATTGCATATGGAAGCACATGCCATACGTATAGTAGTAAATCAAATACATGAGCCTAGTACACATGGTAACAAGTACCAAGTCATGTTTCCCGGCATCGAACAATCAACACATGAAGTGACATACAACGTTGAAGCCATAACCTATTCATGTCAGAATTTTGAAGAATCAGGATGATTCTGCTACCACATCATCAGAGTTTTGCATATGTTTTCAATTGTGAGGATTTCGAAACAGTACATTAAATCAAGGACAAAATTTGCAAAGAAAGATGTATGGGATAGAGTGGATGCCGAAAGTAAAGAGTTAGGGTTAATCAATAGTTACACACCTTAGTGTCTTCAAATGGCAAGAAAATTTTACAATCTCATTCTCAATTACCACACAAATGAAGAGGGCAAGAGTTATATAGAAGAAAAATACAAGCTAATGGTAACGGAAACCAATGCCTTATTAACAAAGTCTGTAGAATTTGTTGAGAATGAAATTGGAGCTAAAACTGCTGATGCTACATTGGTACATACAACAAATCAAATGGTTGATGTTCTTCCTAGACCAAGTGTTCGTGATCCGAATGTTTCAAAAACAAAAGGTAGCAGTGGCAAAAGAATAAATGGAGCTTATGATCACTACAAAAGGGGAAGCAAGAATAAGAATGGGAAGGGAAAGGCACATGAAAATTTTTATTCCAAAACTCCAAATGTACGCTTGATTTAATATCTAGCACACCTTTGAATGTTCTGTCCACCAAATTTTACCCTTTACTGTCAACACACTGAAAATTTTTCTCTCTTTTGTTCTAACATTGGTTTATAATGCATACAAAATTTCTTTTAACAACCTCATATTTATTAAATAACCCTAAAAGCTGCATACGAGGCCTAAAACGAAGCCTAAAATTTTTAACATTGGTTTGTAATGCATACAAAATTAAGTATAACAATTTAGCAAGCAACAACAGCTCAGCTGACACACAAACCAACAACACAGCAACCGACGAGGGATAGGTGGTGACGTGGTGGGGCTTGTCCGCCGTCCGGTCATGGGTAGAGTGAGTAACTAGGTTTTCGGGTTCAGTTTTGAATAATAAAACAGGAATGCCATTAATTTTTACTTTTTTTCTATTTTTTTAAAGTGTTAAACATCATAAGAAAATTAGAATAACATTGGAAACGAATTAGCTGAAATGAAATGTAGGATAAAAAAAACAGAATTGAAAAGACAAAGAAATTAGGAGTACCAAGTTGAAGATGGAGGATAGTATGATGTTGAACAAAAGAAGATAGAGTGACAAACGGTGACGGCTATCAGTAGTGGAAAAAATAGCATTTCATGCGCAGCGTATGCTGCGGTTTTAATTATACGCAGCAAATAAGCCAAAAAAATGAATTTTGATTATATGCTGCGGTTTCCAAATGACCGCAGCATATAACCTAAAAAAATCCAAAATAGAGTATTACTGCGGTTTTGATTTTAACCGCAACAAATATTCATTCTCTTAAGATTTATTTTGCGGCGCCCATTACTCTTAACCTCCCTCCAACTTTAAAACCCTATTGCCCATATGTACTCTTTCCCTCCTTCCAACAATTAAAACCCTATTTTTTCTGTGCGGCGCCCATATATACTCTTTTCCTCTGTAGTAATATACCAGAGTAGTTCATTCTCGTTTTAATAGCTCAAGTCTCGATGGGTATATAGTAGTTCAATGGGTATACAGTAGTTCAAGTCTCTGAAGAATTCTATGGCTATACAACAAATAATTCATTCTCTGAAGAATTCGATGGGTATACATTAGTTCAAGTCTTGCCATGATATTCGTTGGGTATGCGTTTTTTAATTTAGATCTGAAAAAATTCTTCTGACTTCTCCTTTTCAGTTCTTCTTCTTTACATTCAAGCCATGATATTCGAGGAAGACGTGCTTTCAGGAGGACGAAACGGAACATTTGTTTTAGTAAATTTTATTTGTTGGTCATGTTTGATTTGTTTTAGTAAAATTTATTTGTTCTTTAGTCATAGAATTCTTTAGTCATAGAATTCTAATGGAAGTGATGATGTCTCATGTACATAATATTTGTTTTATTAAATTTTATTTGTTGTTCATGTTCTATTTTTTCTTTGATTCCTCTTTATGTATGAGCTAGAATTTTAAGACTTGTGGCTTGCAATTTGTGCACAAAATCATTCTTGATACCAAGTATTGTTTGCTTTGAATTAATTCTTTCAATGGAATCATCCATTAAAACAAAAAAAAAAACAAAAAAAGGGTTTATATGCTGTGGTTTTTTAGAGAACCGCAACATATAGTCTCTTTTTTTTTTTTAAAAAAAAGTAGCCTATGTGTTGCGATTCTCAAAAAATTGCAGGATATAGCATTTTCTCATCTACTGTTATAACAAGTGCTGCGAGTTAAAACCGCAACATATAACGGCAAAAAAACCGTAGCAATTGACGTTTTTTCCACTAGTGTGTGGTGGTGAAGGCAGCGCGCGGAGGAGGCTAGATGATCGACGATGGTTGATCCCTGAGTGGAGTGACGAGTGGTTTCCAGTAGGTGAGGCAGTGGAGTGTCGAGTGTAACGACCTGTTTTGATTTTCAGTGAAATAAGGGAGTGGAGGGGTTTGTGGGCTTAAAGTGGAATGAGGGAGTGAGTAGTAAAGTAAGGGAGTGGAGTATATCTTGGTCCACCCAAATTTATTGTGGACCAAGTCCACATTAGACCTTTGCTGATCACTATTGTTTGTATTTGGATTAGTTTGCTAACTATTAATTTAGAGTTATAAAATATCCTACAAGAGTGTATTTATAAAAGGCTTTTAAAGAGCCTTTTGTAATTCCATTATAACGCTATATCGATAAAATCTAATGCATTGTGAATACTTCACTAGAAATTGATTTTTAAAGGAAAATAGGATAACTTGGGTGAACATGTGCGTAGCACGCGCCCCACCAACTAGTATTGAAAAAAACTTTGGTTGACTATAAATATACCATTATGGCATTAGCAATTCCAACATAACCTTAATATATAATAATCCTATTTTTAATTAATCAAAATTCTTTTCCTAGAAAGTCTAAAAGTAAATAGACTTTCATTTTTGAACCACATCAAGATGGTTCAGGGGTGCTAATTCAAGATCAAGCACAAAATCAAGGAACACAGAGTCAAGAACCAGCATAAGTCAAAATAGACTGTCTGAGTAAGACATTTGCACCTTTTTCACACCAGATGGAACCAAGACCCCCCTTGGGCATGGAAGGGTCCAAGAGTCAACATGCCTTAAGCAAGAAAACCCCAAGAAAGACCAGCAGGAAAGCAACACACAACCAGAGGCTCAAACTGACAAGTAATAGGACACACCAACTCAAGCTGACTATCAGCAGACCTTACCTGAGTTGTACAGAGCAGGTCTGAGCACCATGGGGGAACTGGAGGGTAGAAATGGAATCTCCATGCATGGACCTCACTGCCATGGGCCAAGAGTCCTGCTGATTGCATATGGAAGCACACAAGAAATGAGGCTGAAGGTCAGCCAGTCAACAACTAGGTCTGATTATCAAGAGGGGTCCTGATAGTTATATTTTAAAAGTGCACATGAGTGGCAAGTGACTTGGTGACCACTATAATTAGTTAGCTTTATGTTTTTAGTTCTTGTGTATGTGTATGATTCTTAGGCCTATATATAGAAGGCCTCTCCCTTGTACAAACCCAGTTTTAAGTTTGAAAATTCAATCTCTGAAATTTCAAGTAAATTTCTTTCAATTGCTGTATAATTGGGTTACCAAGGGTCAGTCCATCCTTAAGTCTGGTGTGTTCATCAAGACACATTCTATGCCACCAAGATCCTTGAGTTTTTCCCTTGAAACTTAAGAGAGAAGGCCTGGATTAGTCCTGAAGTGAATCCTAGCAGACCAGTTCACCCAAGATCAACCTAGGAGCCATTCTTGGATTTCATCAGTTCTAACTTCCGAGTCCTTTGTGAGTGTCAGGCCCATCATCATCCCATCAACTTGGATCAATTGGTATCAGAGCAAGAACGTGTAGGGCCTGAATCAGCAGTGTGCAAACATCAGGGCACTTGGAAGAGCAAGGGACATTGAAGGAAGCCCCTTGTACAACCAGTTCTAAGGAGTTTCTGCAATCCTGGTGGTTTCTCATATCAATTCTTGTTTATTTTTAAAATTTAGCATTTCTTACTTGAAATCTTATTGTGATAACCAAGCACTCTTGATTGAGTATTGTTTACTGATCCTAACACCCTCAAGAAATTAGTTCTTGATTGGTGTTGAGAGTTTTAAGCATTCTTGGTTCAAAAATTGTTTGCATCCTTCCTTAACTTAAATGAATATGAATTTAGAAGATAGACTCAATGCATTGACCACTATGGTTGAGCAATTACATGTGACTGTCACTGATCTCAAAAAGGGAACACCCCCGCCAACACCTAACACACAGCATGACCCAATGAGGGAAGATAAGACCATGAGGGTTGATGTGCAAGACTTTGATGGCACTACACATGATCCAGAGGTGTATATTGAATGGGAAAAGGGGGTAGAAAGGTATTTTGAGTATAAGGGAACCCATCTTGACCAACAATATAAGATTGCTAAGGTAAAGTTAACCAAACTAGTAGCAACATGGCTTGAAGGTCTTCAGAGAGAGAGGGTTAGGGAGGATAGACCAAAGATTAACTCCTAGGATAAACTTAGAAAGCACCTTAGAAGGAAGTATATACCCTCCAACTATAAGCAACAATTGTACATTAATTGGAGTAATTTGAGGCAAGGGCAGAAATCAGTAGCTGATTATATCCAAGAAGGTGAGAGACTAACTGTGTTGTGCAACATTGATGAGCCAGAGGAATTGAGAATAGGAAGATTCTTGGGAGGGCTAAGAGAGGACTTGAGGGAGAAGGTGGAGGTTATACAAAACTTAACCTATGAAGGGGCATGTAATAGTGCTCTTGTCTTTGATAAATCTGCAAAGAAAAGAGGGGGATCAGTCACCTACACACCTAGCAGAAACAAAGACTTTAGCAACAAACCCACTATACAATCCACTTCTGTAAATAAGGTAACCTACAACACAGCACCCACTACCAGCAAGGAGAGGGATACCAACCTTAAGGACATTATGTGCTTCAAATGCCATGGCCATGGACATTATAAGAGAAACTATCCCAATGCCAGAGCCTTCACCCAAAGAGAATGGGTTGAGATACATAGTAGGACTAGAGCCAGAGCTATGCTAGTTAACATGGGGGAAAGGAAGAGGTTAAGCTACCCCCTACACCAGAAGATGAGTATGAGGGATCTTATAGGGTGAATAGTCTAGGAGTGATGGAGAGAATAGAAGGAGATACAACTGAGGAAAGTGAAGAGGAGGACAACATAGAGCATGTTTACCCTGAGGATGAGCTTCACAATCTGCTGATTAGGAGAAACCTCCACACAACCCAACAGGTTAAGAGATTAGACCAAAGAGAGAACATTTTCCAAACAAAATGTAAGATAGGAAGCCAAGTGTGTGACCTAATCATTGATGGAGGCAGTGAAGGCACCTATAAGGATCAAGTGCTCTGTGACATCCTAGCAATGGATGCCTGTCATGTGCTGTTAGGGAGGCCCTGGCAACATGACAGAAGGACCATACACAATGGGTATACCAAATATTCTCTAAGGCATGAGGGTAAAACCAAGGAGCTGATGCCATTACCCCCTCACAAGGCAATACCCTCCACCAAGAAGTCACAACATACACACTTGATAGGCAGGAAAGTGTGTGAAAGAGAGTTGAAGGCAGGACATCAGATCCTTGTTTTGTTTACCAAGAAAGCTACTAGCACCCTTAGTTCTGCACCCTCAACAGTAAGGAGCCTGATAGATGAGTTTCAGGATGTTTTCCCCTCTGACCTACCCTAAGGATTACCCCCTATAAGAGGGATTGAGCACCAAATTGATCTTATACCAGGAGCCCCTATACCTAACAAACCAGCCTACAGAACCAACCCCACTGAGGCTCAGGAGCTGCAAAAACAGGTAGAAGAGTTGTTAACCAGGGGATATGTAAGGGAAAGCTTAAGTCCATGTGTTGTTCCCACACTCTTAGTTCCAAAGAAGGATATGACATGGAGAATGTGTGTAGACAGTAGGAGTGTGAACAACATTACTGTCAAATACAGGTTCCCTATGCCTAGGTTAGATGACATGCTAGATGAGCTGGCAGGGGCATGTTGGTTTAGCAAATTAGATCTTAGGAGTGGGTATCATCAAATAAGAATGAGAGAAGGGGATGAATGGAAAACAGCATTCAAGACTAAGTATGGGCTGTATGAGTGGTTGGTGATGCCTTTTGGGCTCACTAGGGCCCCTAGCACCTTTATGAGGTTAATGAATGAAGTATTGAGACCCTTCCTTGGGAAATTTGTGGTGGTTTATCTGGATGACATCCTAATCTACAGTGGCACAGTGAGTGAGCACCTTGATCACCTCAGAAAATTATTTGAAGTCCTTAGAAAGCAACAACTCTATGGGAAACTTGAGAAATGTGCTTTCATGATGTCTGAGGTAAACTTTTTAGGATTCATCATTGGAAGGGAGGGAATCAAAGTAGATCCTGTGAAGGTAGAAGCAATCAGCACTTGGCCCACACCTACTACCATCACCCAGGTTAGGTCTTTCCATGGCTTAGCCTTCTTTTTACAGGAGGTTCATTAAGAACTTCAGCTCTATTATGTCACCCTTGACAGAGTGCACCAAAAAGGATACTTTTGAGTGGACCCCTGAGGCACAAGCAGCCTTTGAACAAATTAAGAAACTAATGTGTCAGGCCCCCATCCTTAGAGTACCCGACTTCACTAAGCCATTTGAGGTTGAGTTTGATGCTAGTGGAAAAGGGGTAAGAGCTGTGCTAATCCAAGAAGGGAGGCATGTTTCCTATTTTAGTGAAAAATTGAATGGTAGTAGGCTTAACTACTCCACTTATGAAAGGGAATTCTATGCCATAGTAAGGGCATTGGAAACATGGTCACACTACCTCAAAGTCCAACCCTTTGTCTTGCATTCAGATCATGGGTCCCTCAAACACATAAATGGCCAAAGTAAACTAAACTCTAGGCATGGCAAGTGGGTAGAGTTTCTTCAGTCCTTCATCTTTTCAGCCAAATACAAGGCAGGTAAAACCAACATTGTGGCAGATGCCTTGAGTAGGAGACACCACCTGCTGGCTATCTTGGAAGCCAAGATATTAGGCTTTGAAATGATTAAACACTTATATATAGAGGACCCTGAACTAATGGACTTATATAGGGAGTGCAACCAAGGACCTAAGGGACCCTTCTATGTGCAAGAAGGATTTATGTTCAAAAACAACAGGCTATGCATTCCCAAATCCCCCCTAAGGAATGTTCTAGTCAGAGAGGTTCATGAGGGAGCTCTAGCAGGTCACTTTGGTATACAAAAGACCCTAGATATGTTAGCACAACATTTATTTTGGCCCAAGATGCTTGGCACAGTAGGCAAGCACATTTTGAAGTGTGAAGTATGCATGAGAGCCAAATTAACATTTCACAAAGGGGAATATAGACCTTTACCTGTGGCTAGTCACCCTTGGGAGCATGTAAGTATTGATTTTATAGTAGCCCTACCTAGAACAGCTAGGGGCAAAGATGCAACAATGGTAGTGGTAGATAGGTTCTCTAAGATGGCTCATTTTATAGCTTGCAACAAGACTAGTGATGCTAGGCACATAGCCAAACTATACTTTGATGAAATAATCAGGTTGCATGGAGTACCCCTAAGTATTTCCAGTGATAGAGACTCAAAATTTCTAATTACCTTTTAGGTTGCCTTATGGACCTTGTTGGGAACTAAGCTGCTGTTTAGCACTGCATAGCACCCCCAAACAGATGGCCAGACAAAGGTAACCAACAGAACATTAAGCAATATACTAAGGACCCTAGTTAAGAGAAACTATTCCATGCTGAATTTGCATACAATAGATGTCCCAGCTTGACCACTAAGTACTCTCCATATGAATGTGTATATGGGTTTAACCCTATGACTCCTACTACCTTAGTGTGTGTGCCCTTGCAGGACAGAGGAGCTTGGAGTGCAGAAAAGCAAGTTGCTGAAGCACAAAGGATACATGCTCAAGTACAGCACAATATAGTACAAGCCAATGACAGGTACAAACACAAGGCAGACAAAGGATTCAAAGACACAAGGAACTTCAAAGTTGGGGATTATGTCTAGGTGCATCTAAGAAAGGAGAGATTTCCCAAACAAAGAAGCAACAGGCTGAAACCTAGAGAAGATGGACCTTTCAAAATCATTGCACAATTTGGAGACAATGCCTATACAGTAGCCTTGCCTTCCCACTATGGGATATCCCCTACATTCAACATTGGGGACCTAGCACCATATCATGAAGACTTGGAATTGAGGTCAATTCCTTTTCAAGGAGGAGGGATTGAACCACATCAAGATGGTTCAGGGGTGCTAATTCAAGATCATGCACAAAACCAAGGAACACAGAGTCAAGAACCAGGACAAGTCACAATCGACTGTCTGAGTAAGACACTTGCACCTTTTTCACACCAGATGGAACCAAGACCCCCCTTGGGCATGGAAGGGTCCAAGACTCACCTAAATACATGCCTTAAGCAAGAAAAGTGCAAGAAAGACCAGCAGGAAAGAAACACACAGCCAGAGGCTCAAACTGACAAAGAATAGGACACACCAACTCAGGCTGACTGTCAGCAGACCTTACATGAGTTGTACAGAGCAGGTCTGAGCACCATTGTAACACCCCTGAATTTCCGACCCTCTGAACGGAACCAGAACCGCAAGAGAACGAAGGAAATTCGGGTGTTACATTTGAAATAAATTAAAATAAATAAATAAGTAGAAAGATAGAGTTTAATTAAAGAGGCTATAAAAAAACTTTCAAACAAAATCCTACGGAAATTTCGGCAGCATTTGCCTTGAAATTTCACACACCAAGAGGATTAAACAATAAAAGAAAATCATCATGAAGAAGAGGCATCAATAACCTCATAACAAAGATCACGGCGGAAAAGACATCGCCAAATCCTCTGTCGACATGGTAAGCATGGATCGTGGCTCCCATATAAACACTTGGGTTTTCAAAAACATAACCAATTATACAAACCATTCAAGATACTATAACGAAATATAAAACGAAATAAATCTTTGCAGCGGAACGAATTACATCAAAAACGAGGGCACGCGCCTCAACCAAAAACATATACAAATTCAATTCAAAAACACATGTAGCGTCAAAAAATAGTTAGAACATGGCGCGTGTCAAGATTCTCACTCAATTCCCCCCCATATACAATGCGAGGAAACTCCAAAACCTGCAAGATCTATCTATGATACCCCTGCTGCTCAATGTAAAGTCATAGACCAACGTGTCATAGCAGAGCCATCAAAGACAAGCCATCAACAAGGAAACAAACAGTACACGTCAGTAACTAACGACAAGTTATACATATGTAACCAACAATCAATTCAACGAAACAGGGGAGAAAAGACACTCCAATGCATAAGTATCTACTTCAACTATTTCTCACTTCTATGTACATCTCAATGCCTTCACAATTTTCTATTTCTTTATTGAGTTCATATATCCTCCTATGTGACTAGAGGCCACCATATTGGGGTTTGCAAGACCCACATGGCAACACCTCAGCCAAGGACGGTGACGGCCATGCCGGCGCCCAATGGCAAAGTATGATCATACCCCCGTACAGCAACCATATATAGATGGTCCATGCCTCCAGGAACTAATCCAGCTGGGGTACCAATCCAGTGGAGTCACAGTAATTATCCAACTTAATGTCTCATCAACAAGGGTCTCATTCCCATTCCAACTTCATAAATCCAACATCTTACTCTTGCGATATCACAACCCATTCTCTACCATCTCTACAACTGATTCACACTTGTAGCACTAACTTAATAAAATTTAATAGCAATTCAAATTCAGAATAGCTCATATAATATTGTTACGCAGAAAAAACATATTCAAGATGCGTGCAAGAATTAACTACTGCGTGTACTTACCTGCAACTACAAGATAACCAGTCGCAAAAATCACTTCGAATGAGGTTCTTACGCCCCTCTTATGAACCGGGCACCTATACACGTTTAAAGTAAGACTAATAAGTCTACTTCACATCATTAAGAAGCACTGACTCCATACAACTACACTACCAGCCAAACAAGTTTCAGTTCGAGCTAATACGCATTCTAAACGCACTCATGCAATAAATTCAACCCATGTTCACACATGAACTACGTCATCAATTCCAATCAAACCATAACATTAGAGTCCAATGAATTCTACACAAAGATGTGTTCAAGTGAACTAACGGGACTCTATGCTTGTGCGCTCTAATCAAACTACTAATGGGAAAGTTTAGGAACGCATAATATATGATATTACACTAAATCATCAATCATATTACTTATGGTAGTGATGATTTATTACTTTTCCAAGGTTTTAGAATAAAATGACGAACGAGTTAAGTAGTAGCTTAAGGAACTAACGACTCGTATAATTTGGGTCAAAGTCGTATAATTTAGCATCACAATCGACTACATCCGCATGACAACCAAGCACAACTATGCACAACAACTCCCCACAATCATCAAGAATGGTCATAATCCAGTTCACGACTCACATTTAATCTATACTTAATAAAACTAGCGAAATAATTCTTTACTTAGTAACTACCACCATTATCTAATCAAAAGCAATAGATATCGACCATACAAGTCACATTACCAAAAATAATGTCATATAAACCATAACTAGTCATTACTTATAAAAGCTAATAACCATAACAATTTCCTACCATCAACACTACAAACATTTAACAATAACAACATATAATAAAATTAATAGAAACTACCCAAATACTAATTACCACCCAAAACGCGTAAAACAACCACATACTAATCTCATGTTCAATCCCAAACAAAACTCTAACTTATTTAATATTCAAAGATAAACAACTTTAATTAGTATTCACAGTAAGATTCAAAGAACTAATACACACAATTTACACACAACCCAAAATTTCCAATAACACTTCAAACCCTAATTCATAAATATGTTCAATTTACCATTCAAACTCTCACCCACAAAAAGATTCATGAAATTAACACAAAAATCAACCTCTTATTCAAAACACTTAATAAAACTCAAATTAAAACTAGAAAATCAATTGAAGAAAAGAGGAGATGGCTTACAATAAATAATCTAGTAAGAGGGTGGAGGAGGAGGCGGCTAGTGGCGGTGGGAGGAGCCACGACCCACGGCTGCTGTGGTGCTGCAGTGGGTGGCTCTGGCTGCTGCAGTGGTGCACGCGCGGCCCTGGCTGCTGTGGGGCCAGCGGCTGCCTGGCGTGGAAGAAAGGGAAGGAAGGGAGGTTGCCGGTGCTGGTGGCGGCCGTCTGGGGCGGCGGCTGGTGCCTGGAGGTGCACTCTCAAGGGAGGAAAGGGAGAAGGGAGAGAAAGGAGAAGGAAGAAGAAAGGAGGTGTGATGGCTTGTTTGAATTCTTAGGGTTTCATGACTCTTATCATGGTTATTATTATTATTATTATTATTATTATTATTATTATTATTATTAGGAAAAATTGATATTAATAATCCAACCTTTCACCAATCCGCCATGAATAATCCCAACTTTGGATTATTATTTAATAATCCAACCTTTGATCTTAGTTTGCTGTCAGCATACCTTAAGGGTATGCTGACAGCAAACTAAGGGCAAATGTTGGATTATTATAAAATAAAAAGTTATGTTGCTAGCAAACTAAGGGCAAAGGTTGGATTATTAAAAAATAATCCAAAGTTGGGATTATTCATGGTGGATTGGTGAAAGATTGGATTATTAATATCAATTTTTCCTTATTATTATTATTATTATTATTATTATTATTTCTACACTTACCTACTAGAAATGCTCACTTAAGAAACTTGCTTTCATGTGCTCCCACATTCAAAAATACTAATAGTTTGATTCGAATCTCTTTATTTTAGGAATCGTAATTTTATTTTTTAATATCAACATTTGTTAATATTTAAATTCGTATATAAAAGAATTTTATTAAACTGCTTCAAAATTAATTTAATATAATTATAATATTCCCAAAAGTTATTAAATTATTAATTAATGATGTCCGAAAATCTCAGGGTGTTACAACCATGGGGGAACTGGAGGGTATAAATGGAATCTCCATGCATAGACCTCACTGCCATGGGCCAAGAGTCCTGCTGATTGCATATAGAAGCACACAAGAAATGGGGCGGAAGGTCAGCCAGTCATCAACTAGGTCTGATTATCAAGAGGGGTCTTGATTGTTATATTTTAAAAGTGCACATGAATGGCACGTGACTTGGTGACCGTTATAATTAGTTAGCCTTATGTTTTTAGTTCTTGTGTATGTGTATGATTCTTAGGCCTATATATAGAAGGCCTCTCCCTTGTACAAACCCAGTTTTAAGTTTGAAACTACAATCTCTGAAATTTCAAGTGAATTTCTTTCAATTGCTGTGCAATTGGGTTACCAAGGGTCAGTCCATCCTTAAGCCTGGTGTGTTCATCAAGACACATCCTATCCCACCAAGATCCTTGAGTTTTCCCATTAAAACTCAAGAGAGAAGGCCTGATTAGTCCTGAAGTGAAGCCTGGCAGACCAGTTCACCAAAGATCAACCTAGGAGCCATTCTTGGATTTCATCAGTTCTGACTTCCGAGTTCTTTGTGAGTGTGAGGCCCATCATCATCCCAGCAACTTAGATCAATTTTCCCCAACACTTGCTTGAATTTTAAAAGTAAGATTGTGATTTTGAGACTCGGATTGTTGATAATAATCAAGTAACAAGACATTTTTATTGTAGTTATTCACCACTTCATGACTAAAACTAAAAACATACATAGAAATCTTTTGTTTCTTGATTTTTAACAACCAAGGTGGGTCAAGCACTACTTCTGCCCAAACTTTTCTCTTTTTCTTATACATCTCATATCTTCTTTTAACCTTCTTGGAGCTTGATTGCACTCTTGACAAAGTACCCCATTGACGAGTTTCTCTTAGCAGATTCTTAGTTTGGAGAATAGAACATTCAAATGAATGAACGTTAAGAATTTCCACATATGATGAAAAAAAAATTTAGGTTCAATTACCACAAAACATTCATGATTTTTATCTAAATCATGTTCACTTATGTCATCAATTATGGAATTAACCAAATCACCATCCATATTATGAACAAAGCATTTAGAATCCAACTTACATTGTGCGCATGAATTCATATGATCAACATTTAAAGATTCTTGAGTATCAATTTTTAAATCGCACGTTGTTAATTCTTGAGTGCTATTTACTTCAATATCGAACATCTCTAATGCAATCACATAATCACTTGCTTCGTCATATACTACAATAAAACTCCAATTTTCACCATTATGTTTGAAATTATGATCAAGAATTGGTTCCTTACACCATTCACACAATCCTTTATCCCAACTATCAAAACATTCATCTTTCAAAAGTTTTTTAAAAGATTTGATAACCTTCTTTTGTTTGGCTTCTTCAAGTTGTGGGATAATTGGTTCTTCAAATTGTATGGTTTTGTAAAACTCTTCACTCCTCATCTTTGCAAACACTAAAAGAAATCTCTAGTTTGGAGAAAAAAAATCCAAGAACTCAAATGACCATGGCAATGCCTTTTCACAAATAGGTTGGGTGCAATTTGATTGTAGTTTTTAATGTCAAGAAATAAATGTTTCAACAAGACAAAGAAAGAAAAAACAAAAATGGAAGAGAAATATTGGTGAGAAGGAAAGAATGACTCTGATATCAATGTTTTGGTTGTTGAATCTCAAGCAACCATGTGAATAAGAAAGAGAGTGAGAATATAAGAATTTTTAGGAGAGGAGAAGAAATCTAGAAGAGAAGTTTTATTTCATTTTATTTCTTTTACTCTAATGCAACATGATTTCCCTTTTATATTACTAAGACTATAACAAACGCCCATTTATAATTAATTACATTTTACTACGATAAACAGAAAAATTAACAATAAAGTAAGCAAGTACACCCAGTTTCCCTCTTCACCTAACTTAATTAAAATTAAGAAAAAACAAACTAATAAAAAATAAATTTAGCACCATAAAAAATGAAGGGCTCTCAATTTTATGGGGTAAATATTTATCCAAGGAGGGTGGGAGAATGTATTATCTACATAATAGGGGAAATCATCTTCTTTTTCATTCATTATTTTTATTTCAGGCTCATTTTCCATTTTTCACAACTATCTCAACTACTTAAATTGCATTTCTATTTGTTTTCATTTCATTAGTTTGACTTTATTTACCCCTTAGATATTTACATCCAATATAAATATGACCTAAATCTAAAATTAGTATGTCAGAATATTCAAAATAAGCTTATTAGGTCTGGGCTGGTTGCACGGATAGTGCGGTCTCAAAAAAGATTTTCTGTTGAGTTATTCTTGGAAATTGATATGTATAGTCACAATAATGTCGCATAGTACCTTCGTTTTCTGGGGTTATGATTTTGTCCGTTATAAGCATCTATATCTTGAATTCTTCACCTTCTTCCCGTTCCACCTCATTAGAAGTTTCAGTTCTTTTACAGTCATTCTCTGGCGACCATAGGAATCTACGGTATTAAATTATTTTGTCTGTTTTTTAATTTGTTGTTAATTGTTAATTTGGCTTGACATTTTGTAATTTGATGATATGGATTAATGTTTGGGTATTTGTTGATTGAAAGATGTAGGATTAATTGGCTTAGATGAACTTAAATTTTTCTGATTGGGATTTCTATTGCTGTGTTCATGATGTTGATGATGATGATGATGATGATGAGTTTGCATCGTAATTCAATTTTAGGCTATTGTTGATTGAGGAATGTAGGGTATAGGTATTCGCATTGATTAACAGTTTTTGATTAACATTTTCATGTGTGTTGATGTTGATGGTGATGATTTTGCATAGTAATTCAATTTTGGGTAGTTGTTGATTGAGGAATCCAGAATTAATTGGAACTGATGAGCTTAGCTTTTTCTTATTGAGATCTTCAATTGCTACTCTATACATAATTCTGTTTAATAGAGAAAACTTTACTAGTTGGATTCAATTCTAATCTTGCTGACAAATTTATTAACAGATACCTCTTCTGTTTCTTTGTACTTTTAACACTTCTCAAAACATGCATCTTTTGTTATGCGGGAGTTTAAATTATATGAAGTTAATTTGTTGAAACTATATCTTGTAACAAATCTTACAAGATTCCACTTAACTATATTTTTTTTTGTTAAATCTTATCAACTAATGAAGTTCAAAGCAAAACTTTTTAATAGCGTAAAAGTCACGGTGTTGCAAGTATTAAAATATAGAAGTACATGTTAGTACACATAATATGATCATAATGATAAGTGAAGAGTCTCACATTGAACACACAATGTTTCCTAATAAGGGTATGTTCTAACATCTTTCCTCCCTCCTTAAATCTTGAGTATAGCTTCTATGAGCTTGATACTGGTATGAGGATGATGATGGACATGATCATAATCAATTGATTATGCATGTTCATTTTTCAATCTGAATTTATTATGTAATTTACAATTCATATTTATTTATAATATTAATTATAAAAACCTTGGGATTATTCTTTGTCAATTTTTGTTAAATATCTATTGAGTTTAAGTATCAAAAATTTTATTGGTAGATTTATTAGGGTTTCCAATTGTTTGCATTATTTGTGTACACTTAGTTCTCAAATTTTTTTCTTTATTTTATATCACGAATACATATTTATTTATTTATTAATGTCATGCTTTCACCAAAAACCTTGTTTATAAAGTCATAAGGAGCAAAAGGATTTCAGAACCTAGACGCATAGCGAAAACCGGAACATTTCGTATTTGAGGCTCACCTTAAGCTCAAATGCTCATAGACAATTTTAGTGTTTTGTAGTACTTAAAATAACATGATATTCATATTAGAATTGTATCAAAGATCTAAAACATTCATTTACATTGAAGCACTATCATATCTAAAGCATGTTTTCTAATTGTTATCAAAGAGGTTCAAACCTAAATAACCTTAAAGTGAATGAAAAATGAAAAATCTTGAGGAAAAAGATAACTAAATTAAAAAAAGGATAAATAAAGAAGAAAAAATAGAAAAAAATCAACCAAAAGTAGACACATCAAAAGGAAAGGGTAGTTAAAGAAGTAAAGTCGTGATTACAGAAGAAAATAAAGATTCTAACTCTCTAAAGGAAGAGAAAAATACGATATATAACAATAACAGTTTTAAAGTCTTAATACCTACAAATTAGAGTCGGTTGCATAAAATCAATATATAAGAAACAATGATTGATTTTTCGGTTAATAATCAATGCGATTCGACCAGGTTTTACTTAGGTGCTTGTTATAAATCTACGAAAAGAAGAAAACAACAAAGACTCTATAAGATGAAATGAAAAAATGAGATGCAAAATTTACAAGAAAATTGAAGAAGAGAAAAAGAAAGATTCAAAAAAGATGGTATCGATTAATGGCTAAGGAACATGGAAAGAAGCAAGCTAAGTTTTATGAGTGCAAGCAAGTGCTTATTTAACTCCTTTTCTCTTATATTGGAGCAAAGTTTTTCCTTTGTTTTTCTTTCTACAAGGAGACACCCTTTTGTCTAATTATTGTATTATTAATTATTAAAAATGTTTTTTTTTTCTATGAAACCACATATAGCGCAAAAGGCGAATCAAAGTGTGTACATCACTGAGCAAGAGTAAGAAAAGCGTTTTTCTAGAACCTACCTTCGAGGTGTGCTTTTCTAAAGCTAAGCCAGAACCTCTAACTAAATTGGTCAAATATATATGAGTGATACAAATAGGAAGACTAAATGATGTTTTTGGGCTAACATTAAGAAGTCGTAATTAACTGTTCTCTAGTAATATTGAGTGTAATTAATCAAACTAAAGTTTGACTTTTTTTAATGCTTTGGGGATAGCATTAAATGAAAGGATTTTTTGGTATTGCTTTTGTGTTTTGACCTTCTTTAAATTGTGTTTGCTCTGGCTTAAATTCCTTATTTTAGCCCACGTATGTGTGTTCAAAGTTTGACACTCATACATGATCATATATAGTGTATCTCGCTTATTGAGATTATGATCAGGGTCTGGAGAGGAATGAAAGACGCCAAACCATAACAGTAAAGGAGGATACGACCAAAGAGTTCCTTGGGTCAATTTTTATTTCATGTATTAGCCATATCAGATATTTGGATACGTATCCATGTGGAATATGGAAATACGAATCTAAGTAACTAAGGTGTTTGGTACAAAAGTTTTGGATTAAAAAGAAAGAAATGTGAAGGAAAAATAGACTTTGTTGAAAAAATCATATAGGACTTTATTGGGACTTTGATGGTGGATGGAATTAAAAATGCTACTTTGTCTATAAAGTTGGAACAAAAAGAAATTACTCTAAGTGAAAACTTCAAATATCTTGATCCATATTCCAAAGTAGTGGGGATAATATCCAACTAGATGTGATTCATTAAGTTAGTGGGTTGGAAAAAATTGAAAGGTGACCATTGAGACAGTGTGTGATCCAGGTGTGCTCTAAATCTAAAGGGCAAGTTTTACCTCATGACTATTAAACAACACTGTTATATCCATTGACATATATAAATGATCGTTGCAACTTTTATTACAATGAGAGTATTGGAAATGTGAAAGCTTAGATTGATGAGCAACCATACTTTGAGGGATAGAATTCGAAACTTAGGTATAAGAAAAGAATTAGGAATCTCATGTATTGAGAGTAAGATGAAACCCAATTGTTTACGATGATTTGGGTTTGTGCAACGATGGGGTATTACTGAACTAGTGAGAAAGATAAAAAGTTAACACTTGAGAAATTGAATAACTAGACGAAGAAGACTGAAGGTGGCCTGAAGCGCATAGGAGTAGAAAAGGAGGTGAAAGATTTAGACCTAGTGACCTACTGATTCATATGGTAGAAATTGAATTGAATGGAGAAGGACAATTCATATGGACTATTGATTTATGTTGCCAACCCAATAGTTTGTGATCAAGGCTTTGGAATTTTTGTTTTTATTTTGCTTTATGGACTATTACATCTTTCATTTCTTCTGATTAAACCTTATATTGGAGAATTAACGCTTGCTTTATGTACTTGGGTGAAATTCATCATTTCTTCCCCTAAAGCACTCTTAATTTGAATCATCACACATCATAATACCCAATGCATCTCACTCATGGGAACTATGATAAGGGTTAAAAGACGTCAAACCATATTCATAAAGGAGGATGTGACTAAAGAGTTCCTCAGCTCGAGAAAACCTACAATGGGAAGCAAATCAAAATAAGACAAGATAAAAACACCGCTAGTTTGCATGAAATTGTACAAATAAATAGAAGGGAACATAGATGGGTACATGTGGGGTTGGAATTGATCCCCAATCAGGTAACATAGTGGTCCACAATGAGCTTGCTAGATAAAGACCTTGACTTGGATGGAAAATTTTAACATAAAAGTGAGTGTTGAACCGGATGAGCAATACTTACGTACAAGTGAGTGTCGAATACAACTACTCACATGTTTACATTATTTGCTAATTTTTCTTCGCAATTTGCTCATTTTATTAATATGTCGTGCAAGCAAAATTTGCAAAGTAGTCATAGATTCAATAACCAGATGTGGGATGTACATTTTCAACTTGGAAGAGCTACGAGTTAATCTACGTCCAGTTAACATTTAGTTAGTCCGAAATGTTTAAATAATTTCTTTTTTTGTAGTGGAATATCATACATGATTTGAACCATTCACAGGACCTCGCATTTCCCTCAAGTTTGCGGTTTATCTAGAGCATGCTGAGGCTTGAGTTGATTCAACATATGTGCGAGCTTAGGGGAACTATGTTAATTTGAATCCATGTACTCCCTTTATCCAAAATTAGTTTTAACATAGATGATATTATACTTTTTTTGGTTTCTCAGCCGTATTGGATGTGTTTATATGGTTTTTTAGATTTGTTAATTTGATTGACAAAAGACGGAGCAGGGAAAGAATGCTGAGTTAATTTGATTCTGACTCTTCTGCTACAGGTTTCTACAAGGGAGAATTCGACTCAATGATTGGTCTTAATATGTCATTGGAAAATGGGGATTATTCTTCAGTTATGTCCTGGCCAAGATATAAGAGGCGGAAAGTATCTGCAATCCGTGATTTTCCTGATGGATGTGGCCCACAGGATGCGAAAAATAGCCTACCGGTGAAGGAAGTTGGAAGCAGTGGACAAAAAGACGATGTAGTTTTGAGAATTACAGAGTGTAGTGGGGAAAAGGGTAAAGATCTTTGTGAAGTGGTGAAGATAACATCACCAGAAGATGAAGTTAATTCAAAGAGTCATGAGATTTATGTGTGCCCAAATGCAGTTGAAGTGGAGAAGTCATCTTCGGCGAAAAGTGATGAGGTGCAGCGTGGAGATGAAGATGCAACAAAATTGTTGATGGATCAGAGGGCCGAGTCATTGAATGCAGAAAAGGATACTGGTGGTCTTGATCTCATAAAGCATGCTCATGCTGAAATTTTGGATGAGGGAAGTAGTGTAAAGCCTTCTTCACTCACACATTACCCGATCCCTCAAAATTTTGTTTGGAAGGAACCTAAATATCCTCCTCGAAGAAGAGCTTCTGTAGTTCGTGATTTCCCTGATGGGTGTGGCCGTAATTTGCCTAGACTAATTGATGCAGGCAATAAACTTGATACTCGAGGGGAACCAGATTCAAAGAGTGACAAAGCTATTGTACTAAGCGATATAAATCTGACTGGTAGAGAGCATAACAATGACAATGCCCTAAAAGACCAGGTACAAGATCTTGCTTCTGAAAAAGTTGTGGATACCCTTGAGCAGGTTTTAGAATGTGAGATACCTCCTTTGTTCAGAAACTCAAGTGAGATTAAAGAACAAGATGGAAGTTCGAAAGAAAATTTTGGTGAGCATATTAAAATGGATATAGAACATCTTGAATATAATGGAAAAGATGAAATTGATATGAGGAGTTTGCCTGATGGACTAACTGAAGAGAGTGTGGTTTATGCCAGGGATAAAAATAAGATAAAAAAGTCAACTGGTTTCCCCTGTACCAATGTTGTATTGCAAGAAGAAACTATTATGGGAGCTGAAAGTGTAAAGGAGATTATTATCGTACAAGGTCTTATGTCTGCTCCGCAATGTCCATGGAGGCAGGGGGAAGTTGCTGTCAAAACAACTAATACTGGTGTAAAGAAAAAGAAGGTGAAGATGGGTGACTCTTCTCGCCAAACTAAATGCAAAACTTCACCCATTAAAAGCAAAGATGGTACCAAGAACTTGGCAGAAAAAGGTATGATGATACCTTATTTGGAGGAGGATATAGAAGAGGGTACTAGGCCCCTGGAAATCAGAGATAATTTTGATGACTCTTCTGAGGATGATAATGCTAATGACTTTCAGTTTCTTCCAAGGGGGCGTGTTTGCGATGTCAGTCTTCCTCCTGTTGGTTCTTGTTCTTCAAGTGAGAGAGGTGTTCGTTCTAAGGTACAAGAGACATTACAATTATTTCAGGATGTTTACAGAAAGCTATTGCAAGAAGAAGACTCAACAAAGTCCAGGGATCAAGAAGCTGCTAGTAAGAGAGCTGATCTTCGTGCTGCAAAAATACTGAAGGATCAAGGAAAGTATATTAACACGAAAAAATTAATAGGCCCTGTCCCAGGGGTGGAAGTTGGGGATATGTTTAACTATCGCATAGAACTTGCAATAATCGGATTGCATACACCTCTACAAGGTGGTATAGATACAACTAAGCTAGATAAACAAACTGTCGCAATCAGTATTGTGGCTTCTGGAGGTTATGCTAATGATGTTGATAGCTCTGATGTATTGATATATACTGGTCAAGGAGGAAATGCTACAGGTGCAGATAAACAACCTGAAGATCAGAAGCTTGAAAGAGGGAATCTGGCCCTCAAGAACTGCATCGATAAGAAAACTTTGGTGAGGGTTATTCGTGGATTTAGAGGGACAAAGCCGTCTGATACCCATGATGGAAGAGCAAAAATGGTTGCAACATACACTTATGATGGACTATACACTGTTGTAAAATACTGGGACGATCTTGGCCCCCATGGAAAGTTGGTCTACAAGTTTGAGCTGAGAAGAGTTCCCGGTCAGCCAAAGCTTAATTGGCATGTGAAATGATCTAGAAAATTTAAAGCATGCGATGGACTTTGTGTCACTACAAAAATAAATAAGGTTGGCGACTAAAACAGAGGTCGCATTTCAGTCATGAAAACGGAGTTGGCGACCAGATAGGGACTAGAGGCCCCAGTCCCATGCAACGCTGTCGCGAAGAGAGCTGGAGTCCCAATCTGGTCGCCAATGGCGACTAAAACGACGTGGTAGGTACCTGGTCGCTAGTCACGACTATATCAACAAGTCCCTTTCTAGTCCCTATTTACTTGCTACCGGCGACTAAGTTTGGTCCCCAACCAGTCCCCCAATCCTTCGTTACTGGCGACTAATTTTGGTCCCCAACTAGTCTCCCAATTCTTTGCTACTAGCGACCAACTCTAGTCCCCAGTGGGTCTTCTTGATTTTACTTTTGGCGACTAGATACAGGTCCCCACTTAGTCGCCACCAATAAAAAATATTAAAAAATAAAACCGTATATTATTCTTAATATAATTTTTATATTAAGAATAATATATGGTTTTATTTTTCATATAAATATTAATAATATTAGAAAATTTCAATATAATAAACAAAAAATTTGGTCCTCCAATGAGATAATTTTAAATGCAATTATATATGCTAAACATAAACCAGTTTAAATGCAAATAATATAAAAGTTAAACATTACAATAATAACATAAAATTAAACTAAGAAGAACTTGGACCACCCCTACTAGACCCCCCCGGTCCATAATTAATAGGCCCTTGACTGAGAAGATCTTTTAAACGTGCATTTTCATGTTCAACGTTGGCTAAACGTTGTTGCAACATATCCAATTGTTGTTGTTGAACGCTTACCCTAGAATCTGTCACTGCTGTAATGTGGCGCGAAATCTCAGCTATTTGCTCCTCTTGACGCATTAATCGCTCTCTAATACGCTCATGAGCATTTCGATCGTTAGCCATCGAAGAGGGGGGTTCCACTAAATCAGGGTAGTATCTTTGAGATGCAGACCCTATCCCATATACTGACGAAGGAGGATTAGGACGATCTGTCAACTCGAGAACTGCTTTCAAATAAATGTCATTATAGTCTGGAGTTGTGGTAGTTCGTAAGTGTTCTTCCACCATTCTGTTGTATATAGCCTAAAAGATTTTGATAATTAAAAATACAAAAATAAAAACATCATTACATAAAAAACAAAAATCATATAACAGAAAAAACAAAAATACAAAGATAAATACAACAATTTTGATAATTTAAAAGTTGTTACGCATGGAGATTAAGCATGATTGAATTGTGTAGTGATTACTACACAAAGAAAATTTTGTAACAAATGTATAATGAAAATAACGTTTCAAAAATTTAGGAGAAAAATTCTTATAGTATACATTTTACTTGGCAATTAATTAGTTTAGTGACTACATTTAATTAGTGTATCTTGTTATATTAATTTTCTTTATGATATGTTTGGGAATGATGATTTCATTTGCAAATATGAATTTTATGCCATGAAATTGAGCGGTCAATGACTTAATACATTGGACCATCAAACATAATTTCTAGACCAACATAAACTAGGGCTCAACATATATTTTTAGATATGCTGGACCATCAAACATCAGCATTGGATAAGGTACTTGGAACAAACATATATTTGACAATAAATAATAAAGGGTATTATTAACTACAAAATAAAAACAAGAAATAATATGGACAAGAATATCAGACACTGAAATCAAAGCTATTAGTTCATAATTTAAACTTGGCTATATAGGCGAGATTGCAATCAATGAAAAACATCCGGGGTTCCAAAACTGACTATAACTAAATAAATAAAAATACTTACATCGAGTCTTTTGTCATCGGGGTTCACAAGAACCCTATTTCCTTCTCGATCGACCATACCTTTGGTTCGATAAAAA